>VWZS01010654.1:148942-277974 GCA_013397075.1 Rhabdornis inornatus | reverse complement strand
ATATATATATATATATATATATATATCGCTGTGTGTAAAAGATATCCTGTAAAATGCTGGATTGAATGAGTCTAATTTACCAGCCCCTTCTCTTCCAGTCTATTATTCACTTCAGTAGCATCAGCTGGATAAATCAATAAGCTCCTTCATCAGACTGCCTCTGCTCCAGCAAAGAGCAGAAGTCTGCATCACTATCGATTTCTGTGGGGATAAAAACAGTGGAGCTTTCTCCATCCCTTGTAATTACAGTATTTTACACCCAAAGTTGTAGTTTGTGCTTACCACTAACTGTGGCAATTCTCATGCAACTCTGCTGTTGCGTTTATTTAGACTAATCATCTTGCTGGTACACACATACTCTCCCGTATCCAGTAGTTAGTGTTTTTCCGTTAAGGGATGAGGGGATGAACAGTCATTAAACTAGAGAGCCCACAGAGAGCCAGCAGGCTGAATTGAAGAGGAAAAGCAGATGTAGTGAAAATTTAGGGCAGTCATTGCTATTTTAAGTTTTCAAGTACACAATATTGTCTAGCAGTTCCCATTATAACAATTTCATAATTCCCATAATAGCATTAATACGATCTTCTGGAACAAAATCTGCTGTAGGTATAAGGAGAATTGGCTGGTTACCACCCACACTAGTTGCATTATTGCCTCCATAGCTGTATTATTTCCCATTTGATGTATGAGTACTGTGGTAAATACTTCAGTGCAAGGAACAACACTTTTAAAGGCACGCACTGCATCTCACCAGGGGATTGCTGTAAACTGAAGAACTGCAATTAGCTCTTCACTCGTATCACCTAATGATTTTGGTGGGTGTTCTGTGTGGGGAATGAGAGAGCAAAGCACTCTCATGCTGCCTCAAACTTCAGTACAAGTAGTTCCCTTCACCTAGGTCACAAACATTTTTAAAGCAATGTACCAGTGGAAGTGTTTTGCTGGGCTCAGTCTGGAATGAGTGCAAGATGACTTGTTTGGTACAAAACAGATGCTTCTGCTTCGCATTATGTGTAAAATCCTGCTGACAGTAAAGAAAGGGTGGACAACCTATGAAGAGAGTTAGCTGTGCTGCATGGTTATGTTGAAGGCTTATTACCTGAGTTGTGACATGCAGCAGTCATGCTCACAGCATGTCACATGCATCCTTTCTGTTGAGGGTCTGAAGTGAAAGTGTTCAGACCTGTATTGTCTCTGTCCTAAATGAATAAGTACAGCAAGTCCATAGGCATGAGGTTGGTGCCTTCTGTCTTTTAGGCTTTTCTGGAATCATGCCTGGAACATGCAGGGTTGGCACCAGTTCAGTCACAGGGAGACAACCAGTGCCCCTTTTTCTGCTCACTTTTGGCTTTAGTCGACCACTGTGGCTTTTCATAAAAGGCTGGCTAAGTTGTACTTTAATTGTTTTTTTTTTTTTCAAAACACAAAGCTAGCTCTCTTACAGCAACAAGCAAGATGACATAGAAGCACGTGTTGTTGCTTGAGGACTAGGGGTTATATAGTTACACAAATAGTACTGTTGCTCTGTGAAGTAAAATTGCTTACTTTATACAGTCTCACAATATGCAATAAAAATCTATCATTGAATAGGAACAAAAGGAAATTTCCACCTGTGAATCATTGCCAAGGGTCATCAGATCCAGTATGGACTTTCTCTTTGTTTCTTGAGCATGAAAAGACTGAGATGTGCTACTGTCATTTAAAAAAAATGGAAGAAAAGACCCAAAATATCTTCACCTGTTGCTACAGACAATACTCTGGACTGACTGTCAGGTCACTCTGATCTTCTCCCTGCATGCAGCTTAACTACTTGGAAATGTGAATAGCAGATGCACCACTGGAGGAAAAGACACCGTACCATGATGAATATGTCATTACCAGACTAGTAATGCCATTCCTTCTTAGGAAAGGCTGCCTTTTCAAAGAGTAAATTGATGTGACATGGTGACAGCAAATCTGTATTTGTTGAGTGTTCTGAAATCCTCATCTGAAAAGCAGTATGAAGTTCATAAGGCTCCCTCTTGCAATGATAGTGCCTAAGAAAGTGAAAAATATGCAGTTTATCCTGTTTGGGCATGAAACGGCAAAATGGTGCCCTTTTCAGTCTTGTCTCTATTTATACACAGGTCTTGAGTAGAAAGCAAGGTTATCCTGATACTAGCATCTCTTTCTTCCCAAAACATACATATTCTGTACATGTCCTGCTTGGTTAATGTAACGTGTCAGAAACTCTGATGGAATAAGAATTCATTTCCCTTTTTGGCTTTATTTGAAAGCAGGCATTCAGGGAAGAATTACAGGGCAGAGCAGCTTGATGAGGACCACAGGTCCACCAAGGCAGATCAGTGTGCAAAGAGCAGGGGAATGTTTTCCAGACTCCAGAAGGTAAGCAGAACTCTCTCAAGGGAGACTGCAACAGAAGTCTGTGTGTGCAGAGGAATGAAATAAAACCTTTTATTAAGGGCATGTGGGTCAAGAGAGAACTTCTAATACATTCAGTCTGTCAGCATAGTGATACAGCCACCTGGCCTGTTTTGGCCTAGCAGGGGGAGTTCATTCATTTGAAAAAGGCATCTCATCTGTTTCTAGAGGAAGTTTTCCATAATATTGTTTTTTGATATGAGTAAAGGGATGTGTTATTCCCTTTTCTACCCAGCTACTATGTAATGGTGTGGCAGCCAAGGGAGTTTATGCACACATCTCAGAGTTATGACTCATCTCTATTTTATTGTAGTGACATGAAAAATCCCCAGCTGAGAAGCATCCACGCTCTGGTGGGCCCTGTGCAACTGAGAGCTCTTGCCTAGAAAACCAACTGCTTGAAGCAGATAAAAGTGTTGGGAGAAAAAAGTGCAGAGCCACAAGCAGAACCCAGGGCACTGAAATCCCTGTGTCTTAACCCCAATCAGTTCAGAAAGAGCCACCTCCACATTACTTTTAAAGAAAGCAGATGCTGTAAGATCTCTAGGCTATTTTCAAAAATCTCCACAAATTAAAAAAATATTATAGCCATGCAGAGAGGAGAAAAAAGACAACCTTGTCCATCTTTAGTTTTCGTTCTTTATTCTCTTAGGTTTTCTTTTATTCTTTCCTATTCCTTTACACATTAAAAAACTCAAAAAGTTACTCAGATGAAAGAAGAATTCAAATCTTATGAAGTCTAACTGATACATTGATTTAATTGTAGAAGAAAACCACCCCATACAGAGACAATAATGTATATTTGTATTATCCTTGTCATACACAAAGGTGGATATATTTAATGATTTTTGCTTTCCTGTCAGGCTGTCAGGCAGGGCAAAGTTACATGAGCATCTGAAGGCTTGTCAAGGAGTAAGTGAAACAATCAGAAGTAAAACTCAGTGCTCTCTGTTTCTAAATCTGGACTAACACAATTATTGGCAGCATGCTTAGATGAAAACTCATGTTTGGGAAGGAAATTTTGTAGAATTTGGGAAACAAACATTGAGCTGATCAGCTGATTCTGGAGTCTCTGGGATTTTTGAGGTTATAAACTGGGGAATACAAGTTACCTTATGTGTGAGCCTAAAACCTCCCAAAAATGGTTATACCTGTCCCATGTGGATAACTGCATGACCCTTTTTGTCCAGCATTCTCAACAGTTTTGATCCCTTCTCCTAGATCCTCTTCAATTGTCCCTTCCTTCCTCTAGCTGTCTGCCATGTATCCTCTCTCCAGTGACGTCACTTGTCCCACTACAGCAAAGTGAACCCCAGGAAGTCTATCTAGCATCCAGTCATTGCAAGGGTGGAATTTGCAAATACATATCTGGCAAATTGCCATGCTAGGCATGTGTTTACTTTTGCCATCAAACATGCATAAAAACCCCAATGCTGAGGTCCTACTAAAGCCTGACATAAGATTTAACCAAAAGGTCAAAGTCCTTAACTGCAGAAGACTTTGTAATGTCGAATTTGGATATTCTAATCCACATCAAATTTTAGCAATAAGTTATCCTTCTCTTCCATCTTCCCTTATTCCTATATAGATGTCATGCATGTTTAAACTCAGGCAAGACCTTTCTATCAATGTTAACAAAATGTCAGAATCTAATTTAAAATGAAAACATAATTGCAGTCTTAATTATAGAATATCATGAACTCCTGTTCAAGGAGAGAATAAGAGAGTGTCCCCATTTAACTCACCCACTCAGGAAAGATCTGAGATAATACCCAAGTAAATAATCAGTCACAAAATCTCAAGCTCCCTATTTATTAGCCCACCCTGAATATGCCAATAATTAGTCCTTCAGAAGGAAAATAAATTGCTGTGCATTATCTCTGGGATGCCTGATATCATATCTGACCTTCAGCATCATTGCTACAGACATGAAGGTCTTTCTTTAGAATAGAAAATGTAGGAGGAAGCTGGGCACATTCTGTCTGAAAGATTTTTGCTGTGCCAGGAGCTCTGTTGTTGGTTTGGTTTTTTGTTTGTTTTTTTTGTAATTTTTAACCACCACAAGTAAGGTATAACATTTCATGTCTTCTTGGTATTGTGATACATTTCCTGGGAAATAGCAAGGGAGAGAAACAATTAACAACAAGTAGAGTTTAAATTTTATTGTTAATACTTTTCCAATCTCATTAGCAACACGTTAAGTGAACATGAAGCCTTGACACTAAACATTCAGAATATGGGATTTACTCTAAGATTACTCTTGCACCATTAACTCTGCCCCTTGTACAAAAGAAAATACTGGAAACGTGCAGCCTCTGAACAGTGGAACTCTCACAAAGCAATTTAAAACTCCTGAATGTCAAATTAAATCTCCAAAACTCTTTCTTGTAAATTGGGAATATGTGACTGTTTGGCCATCATAGATGGAAACCTAGATGGACTTAGATGGAAGCCAAAAGCGCTTGAAAGTCTTTCCTGAAAGCTTTCAGCCTTTGCACACTGTACTGATCACCTAGAATTTCCTTTAAAAACAGTGAAGAAACTCAAGCAAGCTGGTGATAGCTGTAGAAATGACGGTGGGTAAGGTAAGGTAGAAGGAAACAGGACTGGTAATGCAAGGTCACAGCCGCAGCACTGCAAACACTGCAGGGACATATAACTTTTTTTTCCTTCTTTGCCTCCAAACCCTCTCTGTTTAATGGAATTCAGAATATAGAGCTGATGAATGTCTCTTCCCATGAATGCAAAAAAAAACTGAAATTGGGCTGACATAGAATTGAGAATGACATTTTACAGGGAAAGGGAGATAAGCTGAATTTCTAGAACTTGGAATTTGGAAACAGAAAGATATACTTGGGGGGAGTTGAGGATTTTTTTACTCATTGAGATCCATTGAACCAGAAATTAACAAGAAAAAAAAGTTGCTAGGGTTCTTAAACCAATTTTATTCAAACTTTCCAGGATAATTTCTGAGACTGAGACTCGTTATAGAAAATTCCAGCAAAACTCAAAGATTTTAAAATAAATTCTGAGCTACTGGAGCTGGCCCAGTGAGGAGGGTAATATGACTTAATGCTGAAAGAAGACCTCATCTTGGGAATTAAGAACAGAAGCAATTGGGTGCATATTGTATGAGTCTGGTATGAAAAATAATTACCAGCTTGCTGGCTTTGAGTTATCAGATACTGGAATTCATGTGATGTGTATGTATCACAGCAAAGAAAAGGTTTATTGAGTAGTTTCAGTAAACTCATGTCATGTTTTATATACTACTTTAACTCATCCAAGAACTGCTTCCTTCAAATGTTAAGCATTTGCATGTAGGAAACAGTCTCTGTTTATCTGTTTCGTGAGAAAGGAAAGTAGCAGTTTAATGCATGGCATCTTGTTTTCTCAGAGGTGATTTGAGGGCATTGATTTTGAAGCCAAAAGGGGGGAAACTGTTGTTACAATATGTTATGCTCAACCTGTTAAGTTCTTTGCAACAGGATGTTCTTGAGGTACATCATGTGGCTAGGCTTTCAGAGGGACCATGGAGTTACTTGACCTCAGGTCTTATTGAAACTGCTACAGAGAGAGCAAAGAGACTTTATAGATTAGAAGCAAGTGGTGCCCGATTAAAGTATGATTCACTGAAGAAACTAGCAGTTATGGTGTGCTTTATGCAATCTTCACTTTATTAAATGAAAGTGCAGGTCTCCAGTTCTCACTGATCTCAATACAGTCTCAAACTACATATCATTAACTGTGATCTCAGCATCTAATTCTATAAAACTATTTACTTGCAGGGTAATTGTAAATATTTTCATAAATGTGACCCAAAGTATATGAACCCTAGTAAATAAGTGGCCAGAAAGATCGTCTTCAGCTCCTTCACCTGTCTTACCTGTATAGTTGCTGGAAAGAGGGAAAGCAGGCAGGAAAAATATAAATTGAAAACTGAGTGTTTTTATTTCTCTGTTATGTGGATATTTTAATTTCTGCAAGCAGCAGAGTAAAATATTTTCATAATCTGATCAGTTCACTCTAAAATTGATATTCATTAATGCAAATTTAGCATGACTAGAAAGCTAGCAAAACCAATTTACGGACCAAAAAGGGGAGCTAGTTACAAAGTGCCCTCTGCATGAAGCCATGACCTAGAGTTTTATAACACAGGGATAAAAATTCTCTTTCAAATATGCCAGTTTACAGGCCAAGGCAGTATATTCCCATGGCTTTCTAGGTGAAGTCAAACATAGGATTTCGGAATGCCCATGGCCATGACCCTGAGTTCCCAGGCTGAGCACCGTGTGTGTGTATAGATGCCTATGAGTGTGCTGAGGGGTAGATTCTTTCCCAGTGGAAGAAGAAGAGCTTAGAACAGTTGTTTTGGTGACTCTTTGGTGACAGTCACATGCAGATATGCTGAGGGCCATTCAGTGACACAGAACAGCTTCTCTGTTTCCCAGGGCCTCTAGCACAAATGTGTTCCCAGAAGGTCAGAACAAGGCATGTGGGACCAGAATGCTCAGGCTAGACTTCAGTGTTTGGGGATCATCTGCCTTTACAAGCTGCACCAAACTAATTAAATGAGCTTCACAATCTATTCAGTTAAATGGTCACAATTTCCCAAATCAGTGCCAAGTGTGACTGATGCTTAAATTGAGTTAAAGTAAATTGATAAAAAGCCTGCTGTAGTCTTTTCTATATGTCAACATTGGATTGGTTAATTTTTCAAGTATAATCTGACATATTCAACCTTCTTCACTTTTCCCAGTGTGTTGCATCATTATAAAGGTGATTAAATTGCTCTTTTCATGCTTTCTAGAAATAAAATAGATAATATCTACTTAAAGCACCTTTTTAATAGTACATCTGTATTTGTACAATAATTTGTGCCAGTGTAGTTAGTTAAAAAAACCCCACCTTTGACACTTGATAGAAACACTTCCATAGGGATAAAAAAATATATTCACAAACCTAAATTGGACAATAAAGTAGAATACATGGAGAAACATTTACTTAACTAAAGGCTTTTTACTGAACGCCTTTACCACGCAATTCCAGTGATTCAATTTCTGTGCGTTAACCTGAGCCTCCCACTGATTTTCCAGGTTTGACATAGGGTGAGGTACTTGTATAGTGAGGGAAACAAATACCCATTTTAGTAAGCCTTTGAGAACCTCAAACAGCAGGCACTATGCAAGCATAAAGTATGATTATTGCTACTTTAGTCATTCAACAGTAAGTTACACAGCAAAATAGCAGAAGCACTCTTGAAAATATGTATTTCCCAACAAGCTGTAGGAAGAAGCTTAAATTACTTTTCTCAAAGTAGCTCACTGTGAAACCAGCTGTTCTGAGTCAGCAGCCTTCCTAGAGTCAAACCCTCCAGCACCTTTCTAAATTCACACTCATTAAAAATGTTCATCACCCTAGTAGAAGTCCCTTAGGTATTTGCCAAGCAGTGCTGTTCATACAAGGAGGAAGAAAAAAAATTCCACACACGAAAGACCTCTCTTCACTGCAATTACTTTGAGGAGAGGAGGGAAGACATTCTTCATTATTTCAGTTACTAATCCCAGCAGGTTTGTGTCATTATCTGATGAAAATGTCCTTTTCTCATTGTTTGAAGGCACAGTCAGAGGGACCAGTGTGACAGACAGCTCCCTGTAGAAAAGCCCATTCTCTTGTGCTGGGCTTGTGGCAGTAAGCCTGCCTCCTGTCCATCACCTGTGCATGGCTGCAGGCCTCCTCCTTGCCCCTTCAATGTCCACTCCCTTTTGGAGGAGTGGGAAAGGCGTGCTTAAAATTAATTTTGCTGTAAAACATCCTGCCCAAATGGCAGAAACATCCTGTAGTATCCTTGCCTCTTCCTCCTGTTTCAACAGATATATTTTTGAATGTGTGCACAAAGCATTTCTGCAGAGGAAATTGGCATCACTCTCATGTAGCTACAGGGAGCTGTCCGTAGTTAGCAGTAAGAGAATCTCTGGAAGCTTGTGAGCCACAAATACGTATTTGTGACCAACAGGATCTGTGAAGAGGTTGCAATGAGGTAAATTTTTTTCAGAATATTTGACGATCATGCTTATTTACTTTGCTGAAAAAGCTTGAATCTGGATTTCCATTTTTCTGTGGGGAGAGAATGCTTTCAGTAACATCACGGCTAATCCAGGTGGTGCCGTCTTTTGTGCCTGTTGAGTGGCAGTACCTGGATCCCTTCAGATGTGGCAGGAATGATGCACAGCTTTGAACACAAAACTGAGCACCTCAGATGCAATGTGAGGAGAGAGGAATAGCCTCTTGAGCTCTGCACAGGTGAGCTCAAGCTCCATGTGTGATGCTGAACCAGGGAACATGGGCTGCTCCATCCCATCTCCCCTGAGAACCTGCTGCGGCACGTGAAGTGCAAGGAGACATCCTCAGCTTTCCCAGTGGATTTGAGTACAAGGCAAAGAATCATTCAGAGATGCATCAAGCCTAAATTCCACTTTGTCCTTGGGCCTTTAAATTCTTTCTGCCTGCCTCTTGGTCTCTCCAGAGACATCTTGCCAAAGTAAATATTGGGTGTAAGGCTAGAGCTGAAATTTACATTTACCAAATTATGAGCCTCATCAATTGTCTGGGGAGTAGTTGGGAGTAACAAGGGTACTCTAAATGCCCAGACTTACTGAGCACTCACTCAAACCCTCAGAAGTTACTCACCAGACTTTTCATGGCCAATACCTCAAGTACACCAGTAGAAACAGAAGGAAGTTATTAAAAAAAGATTGAGTATGCATGTTGAGAGTATGCATAGGTGAACTTGCCTCAAAGAGCCAGGGAAATGAATGTAAGAACATAATATTTCTAAAACACTGATTTTAGAAAGGCTGGAATCCTTGCTGTGAAGTAAAGCTTTAAACAGAGATTACAGACAGCATTGTTTGTGCCATAATGTCCCAGAATAAAAACCGTCATAATCAAAAATCAGCTCTGGTTTTGCTCTGGTATTTTAGGTGAGGTAGAAATTATGCAGTAGTTAATGTCCAGAAATTTTGGAAGGAGGTATGTCTATGCCTGTGACTGGGATAGACTGCATCTTCATTAATAAAAAATACAGCCAAGCAGCAAGATATGTGTAGAGCACAACAGATGCTGAGCACCCAAGCTCAGCAATTCTGGGAGCTGGGGATTATTATTCTGGTCTGCCTGTAATGTGGTCCTGTGCATTAGGCACACATCAGGAGTGTATTTTCCAGTTTTGTCTCACCTGCAGGGAGTCCCCAGCTGTGTGAGCTCCTTGCTGTGTGATCAAAAGAGAGGGGGTGAATTCCCTTCAGGAGAACTTAAGGGAAGGTGATGAAGGAGAGGTACCTTCTTTCTTACACTGACTCTAATCCCATCCCAGATGGGATTCCTCTGTTTAGCTGGGATTTGTCATTTACCTTTCCAGCAGGTAAATGCTTCACTCATTTGCCACGTGGGAGATGCTTAGTGAGTTCACAGGATTCATGTGTGAACTAAGCAGCTCCAGTGCGCTGTGCTGTGGGGACTGAAGAGGGAAAAGACAAAGGAAATGATATCTCTTCTTTATCCATCCCGAAATAAAGCTGTAAATTGTGTTATGATTTTGTCAATATATGGTGCTTGCAAAGATTTCAAATAAATAATGTTCTGACCCCAGGGGCCTTATTGATTTTGTAATGATTTCAAAGAGAAACCACTCAGTTTACTGTTTGCTGACAAATTCTTTACTCCCTAAGGAATTCCTATTGAACATGTATTAAGAACAGGATAAAATAATTCCAAGGAAATACAAAGAGAGGGCTTTGTGCATAGACTGCTCCACGAATCAGTATTTAACCTCTGACCAGTGACAACAGATCTCCTTTAGCTCTATTAGATCAACAGCAAGCTATTATAATTAAATATAAAAACTGTTTAGAGCCTCACCGAACATGTCCTGGGAATTAAAGCATATGGCAGGGATAAGGATAAAAAGACTTTCCTTATGCTAATGACCCTAGATGTCTGAAATAAATTAGATCCATTACAGTTTATGCTCAATAAAAGAAAGACTTTAAGCACTCCAAAGTTAGTGACTCGAGACCGATTTTGGCTTAGAAATTCAATCTGCCTGCTTATTAATTCTTAGTAAGGCTCTGGAGGAGACAGGGGATGCAAAATCATAATTCTGTGCTGTATCAGAATTTTAAAGTGCCATCAGTTTCTTTTCCTTCTTTTCTCTTCTTTTTTTAATTAAACTATTTTTCATGCTTCATTTTTTTTGTTCTATCCTCATTTGATTTTGTTCCCATTTTTGTTTAATTTCTTTCTTTTTAAGGTTTCATTTATCCTATTTCAACTGAACAGAGAACCCAGAATGAATATGGATTTTCTTGTAAGTTTAATGTTTGATTTTATGTTCCTGGATGCTAATTTGATGCTGTTCCTTGGGTCAGGCTTTACTGTTAGGCAAGCTCAGTGTGACTAGACAAAAAAGGGAACCTATTCAGCAGGGTAAGTGACATTCTGCTTGCTTGACAGCAGGCACAGTGCTTTGCAGCAGCCACAGGATTTTAAGGGCCCTTGTGCACAAGGGAAATGGGAGAAGAATGCTGCCTCAAAGGCAGAAACTGGAGAGAATGAGCCATCTTCTCATTAAAATTCCCTTAGCAACTGGAAGGAGTGTGGTAGAAGGGTAACTTGTCTTTGAGCCGGAACTCAAGAGTTCTGCTTCCTGAACTGCTGGGTTAAAAATGGGATGTTTCGAGTTTGGTAAATTGAAGGTCTGGTCGCCAAGAGCTGTTGGGAGATTGATCAGGCCCTTTCTGCATCAGCCAGCTCTCACCTCTGCAGCTGGAGGGCAGCTTGGCTTAAATGGATAAAAGAGATAAAATAAAAGTGATTTCACATGTTTCAAACCAACAAAAATGGGGTACTAAAAGAGTCTGATTTGTTTTAGCACTTCCTTTTTTCATTAGGCTATTTCTAAAAATGGGATTCTTCACTGTATAGAAATACATCAATTTTTGAACACATATTCAGACCTTTTGGAAAAAAAAAACGTCTGGTGGATAATGATGCTAGAGATTAACTTGGAATTGGTGCTGAAGATATGGTATAAGCAGCTAGTAGAAATATCATAGCCATTTCCTCACAAGACAGTCCTAATAAATTTTGGTTCCTTTTGGTAAATTACCACATTTTTTCTTGTGATTACTTCAGCTGTTATCTTAATATGTATGTGTTAATGCTACTGATGAGAATTCAATGCTTGATTCTCTGCTTGACTAATTTACTAGTTTAGATTTTTGAAGGCATACGGATGGACGGGAGTAATAACAGGTTACATTTAAAAAAAAACAAACCAACCAAAGATATGTCCTGATATTCCAGATATTCCATAGAAAATGGAATTTTTTATTCTTTTACTTCTTTTAAAGTAAAAATAAGGCTTCTGGAGTTTAAAAACCCGCATGTTTTTGGTATCAGATGAACTTCTAAATACCAATATTAGGACATTACATCACTAAGACATACTATCTCATTTCATAAGGTGAATTTGGTTCATAAGACTAAGTCTGTAACAAGTTTTGCTTAGTAGTTCATAGCCTGAGTATTAGATAGATGAACAAGTGGATAGGGGAAGAGTTAGAACACAAGTTAGAGAGAAATTAAGGATTGTTTTCCATCAAAAGGGCATAGACCTGCTATATGGTGTTGGAAATGGATTTTAAATTAGCCTATAAAAAAGGCAGTAAATATCTGCAGGAAACGAGAACAATAAGAATGTGCTTTCTTGAAAGTCCCTGTAAGGAGGACATTTCTTGAAGGTTCCTGGGCTCTCTCCCTGCAGCTGCTCCTGACTCAGATGATGTTGCTCTCTATGTGGGGATCGTCATCGCCGTGATCGTGTGCCTGGCTATTTCCGTAGTCGTGGCCCTGTTTGTCTATCGCAAGAACCATCGGGACTTTGAGTCCGATATTATCGACTCCTCAGCACTAAATGGGGGATTTCAGCCTGTCAACATCAAGGCTGCAAGGCAAGGTTAGTCGGCATTTCACTCCATTTTGACCAATTCAGGGAGATGCTATCAGGTTATGGTCTTTTGGGCTGTGTGAATGGTATCGCTGGATGCCTGTTGACACTTGAAAAAGAGGAGAAAGATCATGTTCATTTGTTTCTGATTGTCAAGTGCTCAAAACCTATGGTGGCATTTGTCAGCTGTGCTCAAGAGTATAAAGCAGGTGAATTTAACTTCTGAAGAGAGAGCATGAATGTGAGAGTGAAACTCAGACACTTTTATGGAAATAAAATGAAGTGCAGCTCAAGTTGAAATCAAGGGCAAAGCTCTGACAGAAACAATGGGGGCAGGATGCATCACAGGAGCGATACTACAGTAATTCTATCACATTTCTCTACCCCTTATTTCACTAGTAGCTTTTTTTCCTATGCCGTGTATCCAATGGTATAAATAGTTTGAGAAGTACTGTGCTTTTAATAGAAAATGTAGAAGTTGTGGTAGAACATCATTTAGTAATGAATATTTTTATCACGGGTGCATAACAGCTTGATTTTTTTTCCTCACTTCATTGGTCAGGAAAGAACACTCTAAAGGTAGTGCTACCTTTATAAAAACACTTATTTAGGCTGAAAAGTTCCTATTTATTCCCAATATCCACACTGTAAAAGTTAAGATTACAAGAGAGTTGTCACATGTAAGATTAGCATTTTCTTTGCTGGAGAAACTTTTGAAACAAATCTTAGAAAAGTGTGATGCAAATACTAATCCCTCACTGCAGAGAGTCATGGATATGATGACTTCATAGGCTTGGTGTGTCTTTTATTTCAGGAATGTTGTCATTAGGCTAGTTAGATAAATTGGTTAATGATTGTCGCATAGAGTTTAGGGAGGGGTTCTTCGTTAAAACTAGAGCTACTGAACGATGAAAGCATCTTGCCCTCAAGCTAAGCATGTCGTATTTGAAATCTGAGTGCAGCCTGGAAAAATACTCCCAGTGAAAGCTCTTCAGAGGAGAAATGTGCTGTAATTTTTTACAGCAATCAGATTCCAAAGCAGCTGGGGCAATACGAGCCCTGGGAGTTTGCTGGAGAGATTCATGGAAATGGAGATGAAGGTTGAGGGACTTTTCATATCTGAACACTAGGAATGAAAGACAAAATGCAAATGCCAGCCAAAATTGTTGCTCAGAATAAAGTCATCAGAACAGAGAAATAATACAGTTCTTTCTTCTCATCTCCACTGCAGACCTCCTGGCAGTGCCACCAGACCTCACTTCTGCTGCAGCCATGTACAGGGGTCCTGTGTACGCCTTGCATGATGTCTCTGATAAAATCCCAATGACCAACTCTCCAATCCTGGACCCGCTCCCCAACTTGAAGATCAAGGTTTATAACACCTCTGGTGCAGTCACTCCCCAGGATGACCTCTCTGACTTCTCCTCCAAGCTGTCCCCACAGATTACACAGTCTCTGCTGGAGAATGAGACACTGAACATGAAAAACCAGAGCCTTGCTCGGCAAACTGATCCATCATGCACAGCATTCGGGACCTTCAACTCCTTAGGAGGCCACCTAGTAATTCCCAGTTCAGGTAAGTGCTAGCCATGCTGACTTAAAGGTGCAATTGTTTTGTGGGATTAAGTGGTGTTAGCTTGTTTTTATATAGGGAAAGAAAGCCTATACATGGGACTCTGCCTTTTCTTTGATCAAAACAAATAGATGGGGTTTTTTTTCCCCCTTTATTTGCATCTACCAAAGTACTTTGAATATTTTCTACCTGAAGTCCTGGCCACCTTTTAAACACTACAGGCTTGAGGAAGACTTGGGCCCCTCACCACAAGAACCCCGGTCTTAGAAGTTGCAGCTGAGGGAGCTGGGGTTGTGTAGCCTGGAAAAAAAGAGGCTGAGGGGGCCTTATCCCTTTCTACAGCTACCTGAAAGGAGGCTGCAACGCGATGGGGGTTGGTCTCTTCTCCCAAGTAATACATAGGAATGTGATCTAGTGGTGAACACTGTGAAGTGTTAATGATTGGATTCAATGATCTTAGAGGTCTCTTCCAAGCTAAATGATTCTCTGATTCTAAACACAATATTGCAGGGCTCTTAGTCACTTTCTGAGACATGCAAGGCTTCAGAGCTCCCCTGTGTGAAGTGCAATCCAACATCACCTTTTCCTTTCATGCAGTTCTAGAAAACGGACTTCAATGCAGTAAGACTCTATTTGGTCATCGCACTAAAAGAGAACAAATTAATTTAAAACCAAATTGTTTTCTCTACTTCCAATTCATTGCAGACTATGTGCAATTGAAATAGGACAACAGAACACTGTTTTTTTGTAGTCTTTTTACATGTATTTATTGTTGACATCCTTTACAACTAGAAAAGAGAGGGACTGAGCATTGAGGGCCTGTTGATGTAATGCAATGTGCTGCTCAGTCTTTCTCATACAGCACGAAGTCAGGTTTCCAGGCCCCTTTGGGCCACCCTGACACCAGCAGGCAATTTCAGAGCATCCAAGGAGCTCTTGGGCAGCCTTGGGAGGGCTCAGGTCTTTCAGTCAGGATTTTTAGCAGAGCCATGCTGCTGCTGCTGCTTGGTTCCTACATGAAGTGTTGATGTTCCTTCCAAGGAAGTTCAGCACCTAGATGTTCCTGTGGGTTTAGTATGATACTGCAGAGCAGCATTAGTATCTAAAGTGAGAATGAATCAAATACATAAAGCATTTGATGTGAGGAATATGCAGGGTGTACAGTGCTCAGGAACATACCTGCCCTGTTTCACTGGAACTCTGAATTCGGGTAGGACCACAGTACACGTGAGACTGCAGCTCATAGCTTGGCCATTTTACAGCAAATGCCCTCACCAAGGAGATAGTGCCTGCACCTTTGCTGGATCATTTCTTTTTTGTTGATGTTATAAGGAAGCAAAATGCCTGGGTGGTTTGGTCCTTCCAGGATGCAGTCCCACACTGCCCGTGAAGCAGCCAAAAGTGCTTGGACCCATAGCCCTGCTCTCCGAGCTCATGTCTTATGGGAAGCAAAAATATCTACTAAATTTGAGTGAAAGTTGAACTACTTCAATAAATCTGGTGCTGACTGATGAGCATTTTTGAAAATTTGTGCTATACAATCTTGGATTTCACATTTTTCTAAGTAGCAGCTGAAGATAGATATTGATACTCCATTTTCATATGCCACAGTGGTGCACATTATCAGCAAAGTCTATTAGTCACTGTTAATTCCTGTATATTAATATCAATTTGTGAAGAAAAAACATTTGATGCTGTAATCCCTTCAAAATGATTAAAGTAATGATTCTGTAAAGTAAAATAATCTGTCTGCTGCTACCTTGTATGCCTCTGTGCTGCTTCTAGATGTATATCATCCTCAAAATATGATCAAAGCCCTTCATTTGCAGTACACCTGCCCTGTTACAGCTGCAAGCATACACAGGTTAGGTTGTAACAGGCCTGTAAAGACACAAGTGCCAGAAGGCATTTGTGGAAGATACTTTCCTACCCTTCTACTTCAAAGCTAAGTATGGGACTGAGGCCCTGTACACCAACACATGGGAGGTGTCCAGTTCAACCAAACTGTGTATGCTCAAGGAAAGAGGCAGAGCCATGCAAGGTGTCTATAAAGTGTCTCTAGTGTGAACACATATATGTAAATAATCTTCCTCTAGGTTTGTTTTCAGATACATAGTAACAACTCTATACAAATCCTTGCCACTTATTTCCAGCTAATCTGCATCTACAGAGGGAGCTGGCTGAGATGTGTCCAGCGGAGTGAAATAGACAGTTTGTGGGCCATGTTTGTTGTGTAAAGACAAGACATCTCTTAAATGGAAGTAATGTAAGAACAGTGTTTTTTAATCAAGTGTGCAGCAAATCATTACTGAAAAGGACACCAAGCATATTTGCCCACGCTTTTTTCAAGGCTGGATACCCCAGTTTTGAGCCACTTTACAGGACTACGTGCATTCAAAAACCAAGCCCAGTTTTGTCTCTCTGGCAGTCTAGGAACTGAGTGCATTAAAAGACAGGATGCCAGACACAGAGCCATCTTTCAGGAAACAACTAGTTCTTGTTGCTTCCTGGGACAGTGCTCCACTGCTTTTCTTTCCTGATCTTAATTAAGTAAGAATTGCCTAGGGAGAGATGTCCCATTACAGCTGTTGGAAATTTTAGTCAGAGTTGTTTGTTTTTCCATCATTTTACAAGGTAAGCAACAGCATAACCATCTGTCTGCTCTTTAAATAAAATGAAAGGGAACAAAATCCTCTTCTCCACTCTTGTTTTTCAGTGCAGAGGATAAAGAACAGGCAGTGGACACTGAAGACACCAGGGTTACAGTAAATGCTCTTTCTCCCACTTTGCTGAGGTCATTTAGAGTCTGCTGGTGAGGGTGGCTGAAAATCTGGCATTGCAGGCTTCATTTTCTTCCTCTCCTGTCACTCCTCTTCACAGACCCACTCACCTCCTTTTTCTCCATCTTATGTTTTGTGTCTCTTCTGTTCCGCAGGAGTAAGTTTGCTGATCCCAGCGGGAGCCGTTCCACAAGGGAGAGTCTATGAAATGTATCTGACAGTTCACAGGAAGGAGAACATGAGGTAAAAAAAACCTGCCTTTATTTCCTTGTGCATTAATAGAGGCGGAAAATGTAGTAATTGTCAGCCTGTGGTAATAATGCTTATGCAAAGCCTACTGCATTGAAGCTATTTGCTGACCTGGAGGTAAACACAAGCAAAGCTAAGGATAAACTTTGCCACAAAACCAGCTCAGATATTTGCTTTCCTAACCAAGTGCTGCACTCTGCAGCAAGCCCTCAGGCTGGGGAGATGCTAAATTGTAGAGAAGCAAGGAAAATATGCCAGCATGAGTTTGTGCAGCAGCGAAGGTGTGAAGTAACCTCAATAAAGACATGTGCTGCAGAGGAGAAGGGACCAGAGGAGAAAGGTGATAAATCAGCTCAGTGGAGGGACAGGTGCCTGAGCAGCTGACTTGGAAAATCTCCTCTGCTGTTTGAGTCAAGGTGAATTTTTATTTTACCCTTCATGGGCTTGGCTAGTCCATGCAGAGGATGGAGCCAAAGCTTTTGGTGTCCTCCACCTCCTTGCTGCTTAGCCCTGGACACTGCATGCCAAGGGCACCCAGAGCTGGTGCTGGGATGACCACTGTTGTCTCCTGTTACCTGAATGTGTGGCTAATTCATATTCTAGATCTTAATGTCTACTTGCATGTGATCTAGCAGCCTTGACATTTAAAAACATTGTTTACCAAAAGGCCAAGATACCATTTGCAGCCATTTAGAAAACCCTAATGAAGAGAAAGGTGAGATCTTAGGCTGCAGAATGGACTCATGCACAAAGGCAGAATGGCAAATGTGAAGCTGAGGCAGTCATTACACGGTGCTTTGCCTCTTTCTCTTCCTCGTAGCTAGATATGTTTTTTGGCTCAGCCTCTTAATAGCTTTTATTATGTGCTAAGCCACAGCTGTTTATACAGTGTGTGATATTGAACACTATTCTTTAGCTTGGTAGTCTTTCACCCAAGCTAAAATAATCTACTTAAAGAAAAATTAAGTAATCCTTCCACCCACCCTTTTGCATACATTATTCATCAGCCACTCTTTGAAAATAGCTAATTGCAGCTACAGAAAAAAAATGTCTCTGTTCATAGCTAGTATTGATTATATTCCTATTACTTTTGGCTGTGAAAGAGGTTTACAAACAATACTGAACAAAGAGCCTTTCCTGAAGAAGGAAAAAAAAAAATCGGATGACATCCCTTGTTATTCAGCTTTCTTTGAAATCTCCCTTTCCAAAATACCTAATTCTTAAAACAATTATTTAATTCCTAGAAGGTGCTGTATGTGCAATTATTTTCTTTCCAGACAATTATGGAGGGAATCCCTGTTACTTTATTCATGCAGCTGTGGACAACTAATGTCATATACTTGTCTAATTTATTTTCTTCAAGTATCATAAAGCCACCTCTGCATGCTTTGTGAAAGCAAGTCACACAGAAGGATACGTTAACCTGTGTTGGGAAAAGCATGGCTGGACATGTGCTGCCTGCCAAACTGAGCAAGTATGCCAAAGGACACCTGCAGAAGTAAACAGAACGCTGTGAATCTTCACTTACAAGGAAGATTTTACAACTGATTTCTTTCCTTGGGAGAGGAGAGCAGAGCAGTCTGCCTTGGGACACCTGGGATCATCGTATTGTGGTGGCAGTCACTTTCTGGGTGCACAGAGTCCAGCTGCTTATTTGATTTATGGCAGTTTTTCAGAAAGCACACCAGGCTATTCGTGCTCTTGGAAAGCAGCTTCTTCTGGAAACTGAATATTCATCTGCCCCCTTTCCCCAGGTGCCAAGGAGCAGAAGGGGGTGGGTGGCACCCAGCTGTAATGTTCTCCTACTGCAGGACTGGTTACCAGACACTTTCACTTCTGTAGCAGAGCTACAGCTCAGTCAAAGCTTCTTTTTCTGACTGCATGGGCCACAGATGTTGCTTCATATAATTGGAGTCATATGGGTACCACAAGTTGCTATGAGTGTAATTATTTTTTAAATCAGCTACTGCACTCTTGCAGCACTCTAGCAGAGAGTGATAGTCCCCAGTAAGGACTAGCTGCAGACATTTGCTTTCTTGGCCAGGCAGTAACTGCAGTGTGTTCAACAAACCCTGTGAGACCCTATATTTATTTTCATGAGCACTGTGCAAATGTGTATGGGTTGAAAAGTCCTGTTATCTGTTGATGTTGTTTGGAGGGGGACACACAGGAAATTATAAAATGCATGTTATTACCAGAAATGAAGGCAGAGTCTTGTTCTTGATATTACAACTAGCTCTGAGGTGAGAATGTGGTCTCCACAATGCTACCCTAGTAGAACCAGATAAGCAAGAGAGGGCCACCACCCCAGCTCACGTATCTCCAGCAACTTAAGATCTAGCTCACACTTTGTAGAACTGTGAAACAACTTCTGAATAGTCAAGCTGAAACAGAAAATATGTTAACTCTCAGACACCTGCAAATTCCCCTTTTCTTTTCCTTCGTTTCCATAATAATTTTCCCTACTTAGTATCTGAAAGCTGTAGTACAAAAATTTGAGAGACTTCACAACCCAGTAAATCACTCTTTGTGCTGCCTTGCAGATTGGTTAGGAGAGCTTTCTGAGACAGTCTGTTTATTCCATTTCATATCCATCAAAGCATGTGAGAGCAGGAAGGTCACCATAAAAGCATTATCCTTTGGCAGCGAATTGAGGTTCTGATAGTTTGCAGTAAACACCACTTGAAGGCAGTTGTTTTCTCCAAGTGTGTCAGCATACTCATGGCACAGTGGGGTTTCTCTTACTGGACTGATGCTCCAGGAGACTGTTATCCCTGCTCCTGTCCTGCAAGCTCACCCTCATTCTTCCTGTCATTTGGGGCAGGATGGATGGCAGGCAGCTCCCAGGATCTGATCCCTGGCTGGTGTGTTGACCTCATGAAAAGATCCACATCCTTTATGAAGCAGCTACAGTGGGGAAAATGATATATGGGTGTGTGTTTGTACACATGTATGTAGACATGCAAATACATATATACATGTATACATATATATGTGTGTAACTGAAAAAATGACAACCCTATGAGAATATTTCACAGCTATCAGACAGGTTTCTGTCTCGAAGCACAGTCTTTTTCAGTGGTGAGCTGCTCTCTGCCTTAGTCTGGGGAAGTGTCACCAACTTTGAGATTTGCAAGGAGTCCCTTCTTGAGTAGTGACTTCATCTGTGAAATCAGCACATTATGTTGGCTAGTACCTGGCAAGAGCCTGATCCCATGAGCAGCTGTGAGACCCTGGGTCTTACAGATTAAGTAATTTATTTAATTAATCTGAAATTTAATCCTAAGGATTAAATAGCATGAGTATAAACCTCCAGCCTCCAGGATTTGCTTGACTGCCTCAGGTTAAAAAACAAATCTTGCTGTGAGCTAAATTAGCGGAGCTGTGTTTCCTTCAGAAACATCTGGCAGTGGTCAGTACTAGATGGGGTCTGGGTCTTGATGGACCACTGGTTTTATCTTGTGTGGCAGTTCCCGTGTTTGTGTGTGAACCCCTGCTGAGCTCACACAGCTTTAGGTGGAGCCACTCTGGCGTGCTCTAATCAGAGGCAGGAACTGCACAAAACAGATACAGCTCTGTGAAGGACATTCCTGTATAATCCATCACACAGGAGGTGTTCCAAATGAGAGTGGAGGTCACTGTGCCCACAAAATTTGACAACCCTGAGGAACAGAACAAGCAACACTCCTGAAGGTCTAGATGGAAGACACGCATAAATGTGCAAATTTCAAATTAGCTACCTTAAAAGAAAAAGGGTCAGGTGAGCCTCGCCAGGATTTGTATCAATGGCTTCATAATGTATGCACAGAGTTTAATATAAAGTCAAGCATCTGATCAATGACTGTGATCTAAGGAGCAATGTTGCATTTTCACCAATAAACCTTAAGCTTAGTGATGTGAAATAAAAGAAATTGAAGTCTTCCGTATTTCATTTCTCCACCTTCCTTATCTCAGTTGCATAAACAAAATTACTTTGCAACTCCAGAAGACAATTTCTTGAAGTGCCAGTCACTATAATTGAAAAATTTAACATGAAAAAGACCAGAGCATGAGCAAAAAGGGAGGGCAAATTTCTCAGAGTAGTTTTCTTCTGAAGATAGACTGTCAGAAAAACCAGGGTCTGTCGAGAATATTAAGTTTGAAACTTAAGAACACATACTAAAAAACAAAGCCCCAGCAATGAAAGGAGAAAAAAAAAATATATTTCCTCTAACTTTTGGCTAAACTGTGTAGAAGGGTTGCCATCTGTTGCTATGTGATAGCCATTCCTCTCTCTCTGCTCCATTCTGTGCTTCCTGAGCTGCTGTGATTGCCTGGAGCACGGTGGCAGGGAGAGCAGTGTAGTCCCACTGAGGAGCAGAGATTTGTCTAGTGGTGCTCACATCTGCTGTCTGACAGCTACCTTAATGAATATGGTCTGGCTTATTACAGGGAGACAGTTTCGAATAAGTAATCCCATTAAAAACACAAATTTGATTGTGAAGGGACCAGATATGGTGAATAAAAGTTTGTTTGCTTTTAAATATAAGTTGACTGTTCTTGATAATCTCTGAGGGATGGGAAAACATCTAAAAATATCTGAAGACCTTTCAGTTACTGTTAGTGCCTTTTAACAGAAATGCTAAGCAGTGAGTTGAATTTTAGTCTCAGGTCTTTGTAAAACAAAAGCATTTGTTTTTGGAGTTATACGGCTGAGTGCCCAGTCTCCTCTACAAAGTTATCCCGAGACTGCTGCAAGCCTAAAGTGAAGCCCATGTTGATGGGGATTTTGAAGGAGGTTGGGGTTCTTTTTTAGATAACAGCCTGAAAGATTGCCCACAGTTTTGATCATTTCTGCTCATAGGTTTAACTCCCTTGCTCTATAAGCTCCCCTGTGTCTCTGTTAGTGCTAGATATCCCACAGTCTATAGCACATAAATCTCAATGTTGGTCATAACATGTGCTCCTCTAGGCTGGGATCCTGGCTTTGCTGCTGCTGCATCTCCTGTTTCAGGAGAAGGAATAAAATTGCCTGTAATGAGTGACTACACAATAACTTGTCTTCAGGGGAATTTGTTGTTTACTAATTCCATGAATTACTGTTGGTTTATGCTTTGAAGAAGAACGATTAATATCCCTTGTATAATGTATCTTGTCTACTGCATCTGTTTCTGTTCTCATTAGCTATAGTAAGGCATAATCCTTTTGTTTTAAAATGGAAATTGAAAACAGTGAGAAGCGAGAAAAGATTTGTCGGGAGATTTTTGTTCCGTTTTCCTGTCACTTTCCATAGGGCACCTCTCTGCTGTCTGTGCCATTGCGTTGTTTAGCCTAATTCCTCTGGGAATTTCAGGTGTTTATTTCAGAGATCTCGTGGTGGTCCCTAAACACACTGCTGCTACCTGCAGGCATGTTAGAGCTGGAAAGGGAATATCACTGTGATGTGCTCTGACATGCCTTGTCCCATACAATGCCAGAAATCAGATTTGCTTTTTGTCACTGTATCACGTTTCATGTTGATGCCTGCTGTGTTGCAGCAAGCTCACCTGAAATGTTGTTCACTTTTATTGTTTTCTGTTTTACTATGTAACTCTTTGGAACTTGTTTTGCTCCAGCCTGAGCTACTGTACAATTACTAAGATTTTATTTCCTACTCATATTCTTACCCTCTCTAGAATTCTGCCACTGTTTTCTGGCTTTCACTGTTACTTGCAGTGATTCCTTATGAATTGTTACCTGTAAATGTAATTATTGTATTTTCCACATTGTGAGTGGGAATCCTGGCCTTACAGTAGTCAGAGAGAGGTTTAGCATAGGTTTTAACAGAGCTGGGATTTCACCTCAATAGTTACAGTGACCCACTTCACACCACTGGAGAACTTCTCTGCAACTCATTACATCTCAGTTTTTAAAGGTTTATCTGTGTGAGGTGGATGTTGGAGAGTCAGTAGGACAGCAGGTGTTCAGTAATTTTGTGGTGCCAGTCTCTGATGTGTGCCTGGTTGGGAATTTGGGACTGTAAAGTCAAGCATCTTCACAACTTTTTCTGCTCTTCACTAATCAGACTGTTCTCTATCATAAATGCCCAGGTCAGAACCGTGCATATCTCATTCACTTGGCAATAAATCTTCTAAGTCTGGTGACAAAGATGCTGTTTATGAACATGGGGAAAAAATATTAAGCCTTGATATTTTTAACATGTCCTTTGTATGCTTGCATTCACCTCCCATCTCAGTTCCTCGCTCTGCAGTCTGCCACACATCCTGACTTAGTGTTCTGCATAATTTTTTGTTCTTGTTCTAATCAGCTATAAAATGTTGCAGCACAGAACCGTGCCCAGTGTCCTAAAATGTGACAGTTAAAAAAATTTTGGCACAAAGCAGTGACTAAACTTAACTTTACTTGGAGACAACTTCAGTCTGTATGATTTATCAGTACCATATTATTTTAATAACCTTTTGGGGTTTTTGACTGCAGGCATCAGTGCTTGTCGATTTTAACTCATTTTCCACCTAAAGCGCACCATGTTAATTTTTTTAAGGCAATCATGATATATTCACTCCTGCATTCTTTTTGACTGCTTGTTCTGTAATTCAGTCCAAAAAACTATGATAGCTTTATTTTCACTTTTTTCTTTTTCATGGGTCAGTAAGCTATAGCTGGTCATATCTGCTTTACATACGTATATTATAATTTTGAGTGATCTTTCTCGTAAGATACTATTTCTTGAAATTTCTTGAATTAGACCATAAGACAGGGTTCAAATATCCACCAATTCCCAAGGCTGATGACCATTAAAAACCACTGACACACTCTGAGTGTTTTTTAAGCTTCTTGTTACTTCTTATGAAAAAAAAAGCATAAAATAATATGTTATTATTTCTGACTCATTTACATTATTTTATGTTTAAAATAATGTAAATGAGTCAAAAAAAGAAGGAATGTTTTAGTGAAAAACTGTCCAATGATTTATTCTGTCTGGCCTTGCAAAAAAGCGATATCTCATCTTCTTGATCTGAATCCAATGATTCCTTGCAGTATGCAAGAGGAGCTGGACTAGGTACTCTATCTGCTAGTGTTTCATTTATTTTGTGTATTGTTTGTTAGGCTAAAATAGCTGGCACAATACATGATAGCTGTCCAGATTGTTGTACTTTACATCTTTTTTGAAAAAACATCTATATCACAGCTGTTTGTTTCCAGTCCATGGATTTTTAGAAACAATTGTTAAGCCATTTAGTAAACTCATCAGTTAATTTCCACAGATGCATATCATCTGGATTTACTGATTTGCATAGATTTAAGTTTTTTCAATGCAGACCCTTTTTTTTTCTCAAATGTTACAAAGACCTCCACAATATTTGTGACAACAAGGGGTAATTTTCAAAAGTGCCTTCATTCCATTTTGAAAAAGGATTTCTCAAAAGTTTGTCTTTCATTCTGTGGAATTTATGCAATAGGCAGGGAGAATTAAGGTGGACAAAATTAGATTAGTCCTATGGGCATATATTTGCAATAACCAGAATAGGTGTGATAAATCTGATATCATAATAGCTTCTGTCCTGATTTGGCTTCCTTGAAAATGTTATCTAAGATTACTTGCTCTGCTCTGCATTGGTGTGGCCTGTGAGCAGTTTTGGCTACCACTACACAAGAAAGACATTAAACTATTAGAGAGTATCCAAAGGAGGGCAATGAAGATGGTGAAGGTTCTTGAAGGGAATCCATGCAGGAGTTGGCTGAGGTCACTGCATCTGTTCAGCCTGGAGAAGAGGAGACTGAGGGGACACCTCACTGCAGTCATAACTTCCTCCTGAGGGGAAGCAGAGGGGCAGGCACTGATCTCTTCTCTCTGGTGACCAGTGACAGAACCCGAGGGAATGGCCTGAAGTTGTGTCAGGGGTGGTTTAGGTTATCAGGAAAAGGTTCTTCATCCGATGGTGATTGGGCACTGGAACAGGCTCCCCAGGGAAGTGGTCACAGCACCAAGCCTGGCAGAATTCAAGAAGTGTTTGGACAATGCTCTCAGGCACAGGTGTGACACTTGGGGATAATCCTGTGCAGGGCCAGGAGTTGGACTCAATGATCCTTGTGGGTCCTTTCCAACTCAGGATAGTCTATGATTCTGTGATTACAGCTATGTATTTTTTCTTTTGGGAAAGACGAAGACTTGCAGAACAAAAAAGCAATTTTGTCTCAACTAATTTCTCTAAGACTGATGTAGATGTATTTGTAAATGCAGCATGGGACTGCCAGAGCAGAGCATGTGTGGTCCTGTGGGCAGATCGGGATTTTAAGTGCAGATCACATTGAACACTTTTAATCTCCCACTTGCTGGTTTCTGGATCATGAATTTGTCCTCTATTATTTAGGGAGGCAGTTGATGAGGCACATTCAGCTGTATTTGTCATACACCAGATGTCGGGATAGTTAAAGTCACTCATGCTTCCCCTTGTTTTAAGCTCCTCAGTGGTTGGTCTGGGATGGTTTGCACTTGCACACATGTGCACACACACAAAGGCACACACACTGTAGTTTTCAAACTAGAGTGTATGTTGTGTATCCTAAATATCCATATGATTTCCCATAAGACCGATTCCTAGTGACTGGCAGCAAGCACACTGGATAATACCTGTGTTTTTAGCTGAACAGCTCGGTGTGATCACTAGAAATTTTGGGCTTTACAAGTGTATTTTACCCTTGCACTATTCCTTACCATCCCTTCATCCTTTCTCCCTCACCAGCAGTGACACTTGCTCCTTGCAGGCATACTTGCAATAGCCATTCTAGTAGATCTGAATGCCTTTTAAGTAAAATGGAGTATCAGTGGTTTGGTGATGACTCAGAACTCAAGCTGTACGTCTCAGATGTGCTATGTACCACTTTCAGCCATGCTTACATGCTTATTAGTTCAGTGTCTTCCTCTCTTTGTCAGTTTTCTCTGTCCTGACAGTAAATAATTCTCACAAGTGGTGCCTACAAGAGCCACCATTCATTTTTGTATGTTACTGTACAACTGCCAAATGCAGCAGTGACCACATTTTGGCAGTGGGTGAAATGAAGCCTCTGCACACCATCTGCAAGGATCCTTCAGAGTGGAGAGTACTCAGCAAATATGGCCTGTAATTTGCTGACACCTAAACCTGCATTTTGACACAAGTGATATTTAGCACAAAAAAAAAACAAGCAAAAAAGGAAATAAATATGGGTTCGTAAAAAAATGGAGGAAAACCAAAACTCGCCCATTTTTCTTGCACAATCTTTTCTGTTTTAAGAGAAGTGTTTTTTTTTTTGTTTTTTTTTTTTTAACACACCCAAATGAACCTTTTTGTCTTTTTCAACTCACTTAATGTATCCATCTTTCTGTCTCCTTGCCAGGCCACCTGTAGAAGACAGCCAAACCCTGCTGACACCAGTGGTGAGCTGTGGCCCACCAGGAGCACTGCTAACCCGGCCCGTCATTTTAACCATGCACCACTGCGCAGAGCCAAACACAGAGGACTGGCAGATCCAGCTGAAGCACCAGGCTGCCCAGGGACCGTGGGAGGTGAGGCTCCAGAGCTCCAGCTTGTGTGCTGGCTGCATCCAGGGCTCTCTGCTAGTCTTTTACTTGCCTTTCTGAGCCTGGATGCCTGTATTTTGGGAGTTCCGTGTGAGACACATGGCTGCTACAGGCAGGCAGGAATGCCCTTCCCTACAAGACGTCAAAGCTGCCAAGTGCCCATGCAGACATCTGTCTTGGGGCACTTCGGCACCTCCTAGTACTAGCAGTTTTCCATGGTGGGAGTCTGAGGTGGTTCTTTGCTAGTAGTATAGCAGGAGAATGTCCCAAGGCAGTGTGGCAAAAGGATCTTCCCACTGTAACTGGAGCATAAAGTGATGCTTTCAGCAAGGCTGGCCTATCCTGACAGAGCCCTCCTTTCCAGCCCTGTGCTCCTAGGTCCCTGCTGCCACCAGTTTGGTCTCATAATTAATTTGGCAAGGGCACTTTCTCCTACTGGTAAGTTTAATAAGGTCAGGGTGGCTTCTGAAGGCAGTTGGGCTGACAGCAGCAGAAGTGCCATGCCCAGCATTGTCTTCAAAAGCCTCTTGTGTTTGTCCTGCTGCCTGTGGCACCGGCTCTTCCTCCTGCTGGGAGGGAGTGTGCAGCACAACACAGCTCTGTCTTGCCAGCTAATCTGCACCCCACAGCCCAACTCGTGGCACCACATGTGTGTTCCTTATTTGTGTCTGTGTGTTACTGGCACCTCTTCATTTTCTACCCATCCTCCTCCTGCCCTAGGCAGAGGTTAGTCTGCCAACCCTGCACACACCCTGGTGTGTGTGCAGCATCCGTGGGGCCCCTGGCCATCCTGTTCCTCCTGTCAGTTCTGGAGCAGCTCCTCCAAGCTGAGCCTCACACGCACACGTGCACACGCATTCATGCACACCCCTGCAGCATCACTCGGGGCAGCACCTCCTGCCAGAGCCAGGTGTTGGGGTGGCCATGGAGCAGCACCTTGCCCTCCAAAAAGATTGTGCCACCGCTGAAAACATGGCAGGTTTGCCTCTCCTGAGACTAAGGGAGCCAAGCTTAACGCCTAATGCCAGCTGAGCCCACTCTTCTCAGCTGCCAGGTGTGTACACTGTGCTGCAGAGCTACAGGCAGCAGGGATGAAGTGGACAAGTTGTGCTGAGCATCGTGTGGCACGTAGTGGCTTTGCAAGAGGCGGCTGTCACTTGCTGCTGACGTTTCGCTTCTGCTCCCTCTCAAAGCACCTTGTGTTGCGTGCAGGATATTACACGCAGGGTTGAATGGAGAAATTAGCAGGGGAGCTGTTTCCCTGCACGCCCAGGGTGGGGAGGTCATCTGCATTCAGGCAGTATTTTTTTTCCTCATCTTGCAGTCTCGTCACAGAGGATTATTCTGAGGAAGCAGCAGGTGATATTTCATATAGATGTGGTATTTGGCTGTCAGAGAAGTTACTTCCCTTCCTTGAGTTTTTATAACTCCTTATTGTCATGCTTAGGAGGTGAAGGGCAGTTATTTATTCAGCATGCCTGAGACTACTGATGTTAAATCATGGCCACCAAATTATTAGTTCTGTAATATCTCTTTCAGTAAAGTCTTGATGATATTTTCATTATTTGCTTAACTCTACCCAGGGCTTTAAAAGCAGGAGTGCTTTTAAAGGGGGAGTTTTCAACCTCCAATATCATCACCAGCACCCCAGAGAAACCTGCTCCCTGTGCCTACTCAGGAGAAAAGCTGGAAGCAGGACTTTTAGACCTTGATTAATCTAAGGGGCAAACAGCAAGGACTTTTTGCATCACCCAGGCTTGAAAGGGGCATTGCTGCCTGAAAGCAGAGTAGCTCTGAGGGGCCACATGCTGTAACTTGGCCTCTTTCTCTCTTAGGATGTGGTGGTGGTCGGAGAGGAAAACTTCACTACCCCGTGCTATATCCAGCTGGACCCAGAGGCCTGCCATATCCTGACAGAAACCCTCAGCACCTATGCCTTGGTGGGACAGTCAATCACCAAGGCAGCAGCCAAACGTCTCAAACTGGCCATCTTTGGACCGCTGTCCTGCTCTTCCCTGGAGTACAGCATCCGGGTCTACTGCCTCGATGACACACAGGATGCTCTTAAGGTGGTTCTTGATCTCTTGCTTGCTCTCCCTCTCCCTCCCCAGTTGTCACAGGGCTGCAGTCATAGCAGAGACTGGACCCTCTGCTCCATGTATTCATGCTCCTTGGGTTATTTTTCTTAGAAGATTAGATTAGAAGAAGGGCTTGACAGCAAGCTGTTGTTTTACAGTTTAACCCTCACATGCTATAAATTGTCCTTTACGTAGGGATCTCACACTATTTTCCGCCCACCAGTCTTTTTTCCTTTGTTTACCTGTATCATATCCTGAATCCTAAGGTTTTTGCATTATTAAAAGGCCATAAGGTACACAGGGCTTCATTCGTTATTCATGTATTT
This sequence comes from Rhabdornis inornatus, assembly GCA_013397075.1. Classification (NCBI taxonomy): domain Eukaryota; kingdom Metazoa; phylum Chordata; class Aves; order Passeriformes; family Rhabdornithidae; genus Rhabdornis; species Rhabdornis inornatus. The sequence goes on along the minus strand of VWZS01010654.1, from coordinate 248,997 downwards.
TTAATGCTAAGTGCCAGCTCCCCAGAGATGGGGAAACATATAAATGCTTCTTTGTAAATAGTTGATAATGATAAAAGAAGCTTCTGGCCCGTTAATCACTGCCTGCTTTCATACTGCTTTATTACACCTCTTCGTGTGCAGCTTTTTGTTGGGAATTCACAACTGGAATTCACAACTGGAATAAACCAAAGCTGCTGCTATCCGTAACTGGATAACCTTACTCTCCCTGTGTAATTCACACACACACTCACTGCATGCAGATGAGCAGAGAGGTAACCATACTTGCTATTTCTCTTTATAAATACCTGTATTTACACAGAAGTTATCTATAATAGATGCACTCATGAAATATGGGGCTGCAATTGCACAACTGAGTTTATTAAAAGGTGGGGTTTTTCCTTTAGTTGTAGGTTGTGCAACTTTATTTCTTTGCTGCAAAGTGATTTCAAAGCCTGACTAAGCAGAGTCATCCTGCTGCTGTGCATGCTTTTGTTTCCCCAGGTCTGGGTGGGAGTTACTGGGATTTAAATGCAAATGCACTGGCTGGGAGATGTTTGTGTTTTTCAGAAGGATGACTTCATCACTGAGAGCAGCACACTTGGTTGTCCTCCCTGATACTATGTGATACTGCCTGCCTAGGCTTTGCTGACTGGGTGCTCTTGTATATGTAAGAAAGGCAACAAAGTATAAGGGTTGAAGCAGGCACATGGTGACTTCAGCCTGTTTTTGTCCTCTGGGAGCTTGGTCGCTGTCACTGCATTGGTGTAACCAGCCTTTTAGAACAATTATTTTCCCTGGTCTTATTTCCCTTTTGTTTTTCCTACTATTGGAAAAAAAAAAAAAGTGAAAAGGATCTTTCATAGCAATCAAGCTTCAAAGGTCCTGATGGTTTTATGCCTGTGCTGCATAATACAATTTTCCGTGGGTTTGACAAGGCCTGAGGTAATAATAACTGAGTTGGAGGGGCCTTGGCCAGCCAGCTAATGCAGTCAGAGCTGAGGAATCTAATTAGGAATTACTCAGGAGCTGTTGGTCTGTTTCTAATAGACTGTAGGAAGAGCTGTGTGGTAAATAATCCAATTCAGTGCGACAGCAGAAGGGATCAGGAAAGGCAAACAGGGGAACCATCCTTCACCTGAGAAGCTGCAGCCAAAATCTGGGAGGGCAACAGGTCAGTCCTTGGGATCCTGCTGCAGTTAGATCCCAAAGTGAGATTGCAGTTTAGTGAGGAAAGGTGAGAAAAGTCAGGAGGCCGCCATCCCACTCAGTACCTACTGCTTTTTTACGTCAAGTTAATGCATTTTAATTTTCTTTCTCTTTGGCATGTCTACCCCAAGACTGGGGGGGCACCCATGGGGTTCAAGACCCAGCTAGCTGGTGGTTTGCAGGAGGAAAAGCACATCTACTTGCTGGCCACAGACCCTTATGAATGCATGAGTTGCACTTCTTTGGAAGTGTAAGGTCTGGGGAGGAGAAGATTGAGGAAAAAGAAGCCTAGATAAGCTGTAGATGAGTAAAACATGTAGAGGGAAAGGCTGGCTATGGACCACTGTGTATAAGCAGGCATGTACGAACTGGTACATACAAACCAGTGTGTAATAAATATCCCACATCGAAGCAGTGTTGTGTAGACTCAATCTATGACTATTTAGATAGAAGAAAAAAATGTTGGGGTATTTGGCACGTGCTTTCACAGCAGCTGGTACTGCAGCAGCCCCTGCTGTGCTGGGAGGACATCTTTGGCACTGCTGTGTTGCCAGAGGGAAGGCATTCACAGGGCAATTACCACTGGATGTGGGGACAAGGCATGCAGACAGGGCTGGGCCAGCAGATCCTGGGGTTTAGAAGTATTTTGGAGAGGAAAGAAAAGTTGTAAGCAGCAGGTGAAGCACTATCTGCAACATCTCCATGTCTTGAGGCTGGCTGCTCTGGGCAAAGCACAGCAAGGGTAGGGAAGAGCAATATTCCCATACTGCATTGCCTGAGCTTTGGAAGAGCCTTTGTAGGGGATTGTGTGTATTTTTTAATAGACAACCAAATGCATTCTGTTATTATTTACAACTAGGAATGAGTGTGCCATATGCTGAATGTGTTTTAACAGCCACCAAAGGAAGACAAGTAGCTGCAGTATAAAGCACAGTGCAGTGTTTATCCAGCAGACTTCTCCCTCTCATCATGCACAGTAAGCACTTGCAGCTGAGCTGCCAGCACCCGCAGTACAGTAGGGAAGTGTAATGATTTGCCATCAATAAGGGCTCGGTTATTGTGGGAGCAGCTTAGTGAGGTTCCTGGCCGTGGAGCAGCATGGGCTCAGTGCTGATCACACATGCAGCATCCTCTGCCCCACAGGGTCCTGAGCCACCTGGATGGGATGCTCACAAAAATGCTTTTTGGGCAAGGATGAGGGGAGTTGTGACCTTGAGCACTGGTCTCTTTTTGTAAGGCTAATTTTTGCACTTTGAAGGAGATGCCTAAGGTTAAAAAAAAATAAAAGAAAGAAAAAGAAAGTAATAATACGATAAAGAAATCCCTCTGCTTTGCTTTCTTTATTGATGTGTGGCTTTGAGATTGAGGTATGTGACCTGTGTGTGGCAGCCTGGCAGGGGCTGAGCAGCCAGATACGTGGAAACAGCTGCCTTCCACACTGGGGGCATGTGAAGGACTTCAGGCTGCAGCAGGGTGACATTCCCCAACCTGTCTTGTGCTGCGCAGTAGCTGTCCTCAAAAAAACACCCAAAAATGGGCACAATAGGCCTATGATCTCTCAGTTATTTAATGTGTATTTTTCCTTTTATAGAAGAAAAGCACAACTTGGACTGAACATTGTTGTTTGCTTGTGCCCCTTTAATGAGGAGTCCCAGGTTATGGCTGTTCTTGTGTCACAGGTGATGGAGTGATGTCTTACACAGCTCCTTCTCCTAGGAAATAACTCCTGCCTTGCAGGGTGGTGAGAGACAGTGGGCAGGGTGACCACAGCCACCTCAGCATGGGACAAGCAATATGCAGCTCAGGTTTTGGCTTGGGGGACACAGAGGTGCCAGCCAGTGGGATAAGCACTGCTCCAAAAAAAAGCCGTATGGCAGGAACCAGCCAGCATGTTTGAAGGGCTATGCAAGTCATGGCTTCAAATTAATTCTGAATTAATTAGCTGAATGGCATGTGAGAACCACAGGCTGCTTAGCAGCCTCCAGTTAGAGCATGTGGAAGGGCTACAGTGGCCCAGAGCGGCTACCAGAAGTGGGATGTTGAAACTAGACACACAGATCTGGTGAGTGGGATGGTGCAGCATCACACTGCAGTTTTCCCCCACGGTAGTGCAGCTCCCAGAGCTGGTGCAGCAAGGGCAGGAACAGTTTCTCCATACACCTGCCCCACATGCCTGAGAGGTGGCATCTGCAATTAGCTCACACAGTTCCACAAGCCATCTTCTGGACCTTCCAGGGAGGTAATTGGAACATAATGAAGATCTATAGTAATCAGATAATTACTATCGATTGCTCTTTAGACATCTTGATGAAGTAATTAGGTGGCATTGGAAAGAAGCTGGAACTGATTCATTGGCATAACCTTATCTGAAAGGTTTCCTGATTTTGTTTCTTTTCCTCTAATGGCAAATAAAAGAACGTTGTTTTAGCTTCAGGATCTGCCAGATGCTTTTCTTACATGCTTACTACCTCCCTTAATGTGGTCAGGAACAGCTTAGCTAAAATGGGGGCTCCGTTATTTGGCCTGGGGCAGAATCCCAGTTTTGTGTGCCCCTGTATTCCTTGAGCATCGCCACTGTGTGTGATTGTCTTTGGCCTCATGAGACTGGTTGGCAGTTGACTCTTTTAATTAAATGTGACTGAGATTGTCTATGTTGGTTTCTAATGGGGCTCACGGAGGTGCCTTTATACTTGCTTCTTCCATGTGGTCCACAATTAGGCTGCTTGAAGGAAACATTCCACTGTGGTCTTATTAATTACAAGCTTACATTTAGCTTCATAAAATGACCACACTCTTTGCTTGGTAGCTTTTAATCACAGGATCAATATTTCAGTAGCCCTGGACCTGTGTATTTGTATGAACAAAATTCTCCATCACAGTGTCTTGCACTGTTTCCATGCCATCTTGCTGGACATTGTCAGGGTAGGTATCTCTTATTTCCTGTGGAGATATCTCCTGCTCTGTCATGGGGCACTTTGTCAGGAGGCCATCAGCTGACAGACCAGTAGCATGTACTGGTAGGTCCCATGTCAGCAGGACCTGCACAAATAAGAGTTTCCAAAAACAAGATAGTAAACCTACCATTAGATATCCAGTTTGATGAGCAACAGAGATTGATCTATTTCTGTAGTCAAACAGTGACTGCATGCAAAGTCTTTGCATTTCATTTAATAGCACAGAATCGAGCTTCTGCTTATAGGATGTGAGAGAACACTGTGTCTCCCAGAGGAGAGGTGCCTGCGTCCCTGCTGGGCTGCTGCTGGATGAAGGAGGTGGGAGGGTTATAATCAGATCAACTAAGGCAGTTCCAGTTCACAGGGACACACAATTCTGTGTGATGCCTTTGTATTTTTTTAAATTTGTATTACACAAGTTACAGCATCTACAGCACACAATCTTGAGGACTCAGAATACTAGTGTGCTGTCTTGATGAAACCTGACCGCTTTCTTCTTTTTATCCAATACTGCAGGAGGTCCTCCAGCTTGAGCAGCAGATGGGAGGGCAGCTTTTGGAAGAGCCTAAAGCTTTGCATTTCAAGGGAAGCACCCACAACCTCCGTCTGTCCATTCATGACATTGCCCATTCTCTCTGGAAGAGCAAGCTGCTGGCTAAATACCAGGTGAGCATAACAAATCCTGCACATTGAATGCTAGCAGTGAGGCTTAAAGAAATACTGTCACACACACAGGTGTGTTTAAAAAACACGAGGAGTCAGGCTGTAGTTCCATGGACATTTTTTTCCCTGGATCATTTGCTGTCACATTAGCATGGATCCTGCAGTCTCTGGTCACATAGCATCTATGCCTTGGTCCCGCATCCCCCCCTGACTATACTTTGTTGCTTTCCTCCTGCAAGGAAATTCCCTTTTACCAAATCTGGAGTGGATGTCAGAGGAACCTGCACTGCACCTTCACACTGGAAAGGTTCAGTCTGAATACCCAGGAGCTGGTGTGCAAACTGTGTGTGCGGCAGGTTGAAGGAGAAGGACAGATCTTCCAGCTCAACTGCTCTGTCTCAGAGGTAAATTACATTTGTGTACTTTTCTATCCAACTGCAGGAACATGGGATGGCTAAGAAGGTAAAACCTTTCCCCTTGCTACCTCTTTAGTGCTTCCCATTTTGCTCCTGACTGCTGGTATGGACATATAGAATAGATTAAGTCATTGCTTTGTCTCTCCTGTTGCATTTTCCCTCAGTTTCTCTCATCTGGAAGGAAGCATCTGTCCTTCAAGGGTGGGAGGAGAGCAGCTTTGGTCTCTCTACTAGTGCTGCCTTTCTGTGTCTGTGTGGAGGAGCTCTTTTCCTACCATGCCCTACAACATCTCATTAAGCTCTTATGGTCCTGTTTCCTTGGCAGTCCATGACACTCTTCATGCCTGACAATTCCCTGCAGAAAGAGAAAAGAGAATAGGAAAATGTCAGTGCTGTGTGTTCCATGAGCCACTCCCTTCTGGTCCCACGTAATAGCTGCTGTGCAGTAGGAAATATCAGATGGACTAGTTGCAGTAAACTTTTCCCCTCATATTTTGCTACTACTACAGATCCTGACTTTTGTCTTTGGCAATTTTTCTTTGGATGGCTGACATTTTCCAGAAGAAATACTATCATAAGTTTGGGGACATCTTTGCCAATGCTGCGTAACACCTGGAGAATTTTTGCTTCATGGGGCAGTCAAGATTGGGGCTGATACTGAACAATAATTCAGGTGTGAAGTGGCACTGACTTCAGTGAATGTGCTGGTGGGTTTTATCCCTGGTACCCTTGGCAACTACAAGGAGCAGACTCTCAGGCAGCAATTAATGCTGACTGGCTTGGGGAAGGGCTGTGAGAGCAGAGACAAAAGTTACTTGTGCTGTAGGGCTCTGACAGTGAGCACCATTACCCATAACATCTGCTTGGTTAGTGGGTGTAAAGTTACAGATTCATCTGGGGACTGCACAGCATTAAGGACAGATGGTAAAACAAGCATCATAAACAATTATTGTAATAAGTGCCGCATTGAGGTAATCACTAATTTAACCTCACAGAGAAGAAAAAGAACTGAAAGTAACTTTAATGAAATGCAAGTATACACTATAATCATCTTCAGCTGGTTGTGTATAATAGGGCCTGGTAATAGATTCAGAGAGAACAGGGTAATATTCTTGTCTTGTGCTATGAGCCTATCGATCAGGGATGAATAGAGGAAGTGAATAATACCACTGCGTTAAGGGCTGCCTCCTGCAAAATTATCCCTCATTGTTGACACCTCATGATATTCCCAAACTCCAACAAGGAACAGGAGGACCTTGGGCTGCTAAGAGCTGGAATATAGGGTCAACTAGGGGAAAATCCTATAACTCAGAGATTTGGTGAAAGGGTAATCACCTGAAAGGGTAATAGCTGCAACTTGGAAACCAATGTATGCCTCTAGAAGCGTGATAAAGACATCAGACCAGGGACCACAGCTCTGGTTCCTCATATTTTCTTCTGAGATTAGGCTAGTGGTATCCAGCTAGGGGTTAGGCATTGCAGGACTGTGCTGGCATCTTTCCTTATTGCTAGATCTGTCTCTCTGCCACTATCACCCTGCAATAAAAATTTAGTAACACAGTTTCCTGCATCCTCCCTTGATGGGCTTTCTTTTTAGTCCCCGGCAAAGAATGTAAAACTTCTGCAGATTAAACTATTTTATACTGGCTTTATACAGTCTCTACCACTGGGACTTCAAAAATACAAATGTGAGTGCCAAAAAACACACATTTGCAAAGCAGGAGGAAAATTGTGATAAAGGGTTCCCAATATTCATTTTTGAAGCCCTGTTTTTATCTTGTGCTGTTGATACTCACACAAAAGGGCCACAGGGCAATGCTACAGATACCTGGGCCCTTTCTGCAGCAATCCTGAAGCCCCTGGGGCTGCAGGCCACCTTGAGAGCCAGGGCAGTACCTGTGTCCTTTGGCCCAGAATATAAAGAAAGGGTTATCTGTCTGCAATGCCACTGCCACCACCCTACTGCCACTTCCAATCCCCCAGTGCAGGTGAGCCTGCAGGCATCAGCAGCAGCAGGCACGTCATTTGCCTGGCTCTTGGGCAGTGCCTGCTGCCAGGTTCTTGGGCATTGGGGTTGGGGTTGGGACAGGCAGTGATCCAGGGCCTTGGCACCCAAGTACAGATGCCACATTCAACATGTTAATTGAGGACATTACAGGGTGGCGTAAACCTTCCTTGGTTAGAAATTTCACTGATTGCCTAAAATGCCATGTCTTAAACAAAAAAAACAAAAAACAAAACAAACAACAACAACAACAAAACCAAAAACCAAACCAAAACAAAACAAAAAAAAACCAAACAAAAACCCAACAAAAAACCATATTTATACAGTGGAAGATAATTAATTGGTGTAGATAAGAGAGTGGAGGCAGAAGGTTTAATTCTGTGCATTGCTCATGGAAACTGGCTCTCCCGTTTCCATTTCTGAATACATTTTTATGGGGTGAACCAGAGATTGCGTAGGACTGTGAGCATCTCAATTAAAATCCTTGGGGTGTTTGTGATTGCAGCTTCAGCCAGGAGCCACCTGGCTTTAAGACTGTTTCAGGTACTACAGCTCCTTCCCAACAGCTAATTTGACACAAAGCAACAAGACAATTCACAGAGGAGAAAACAAATTGACATTTAATGACAAATCTTTAGCACTAGTGTTTCTGGCTGCCTGGGGCTGTGATCTGGCAGAGAGGGAGGAGAATCAGCTCCCCCACTTCTACTAGAAAAGAATACCAAATTGTGATATAGACTGAGCAGCATTAGGGCAGAACCAGCCATGTTTGCTGCTTTTTCCATCATGGTTCCTGCAGGACCTCGCTGCTCCTAAACAAACCCAACCATCCAAATTGACCAGCTATAATTGTCCCACCAGCTTCCATGCCTGTGGGTACTAAATCTATCCAGGCCAAGGAGAAGCCAAAATACTTGCCCAGAAAAGACAACTGCTGTTATTCCCAGTGGTGTTAGGAGTGGAGTCATGGGGACCCCTCCAGCTGGGAGGACCACATCAAAGAGCATCAGCACCACACCTGCAGAGGACAAGCTGGCTTTGGAGATGGCTTTTCCCTTGACATGCTTGCTGCCACACTGCCTTGGAGCACAGCACATGTCTTGGGGAGAAGGGGTGATGCCTGCCCCCCACCTACCCCACCCCCTGCCCTGAGCACATGCTCTCCATCTATTTCCAGAGTCAAAGCTGCATGGAGATGAGGGCTCAGCTTGTGCCTGAGGTGGTATTGACTGTCTCTATGGTCTGCATAGCATCAGATGCTTCAGAGAGTTTGGGTACTGCCAGAGGGATGTCAGGAGTGTGAGCCTGGTGCTGGCTCAGCAGGACACTGGGGGCTTGGGAAGATTCTGGGAAAGGGGTCTTGTCAGCTGTGCCAGGAAAGCCCAGTTCTGCTCTAGTATTAGCAGCTTGCTCTGAAATGTGTCACAGTGACTCATCCTTCATTATTTCCAGTAAATGATTAATTAAGCTGGCCATTTTGTCCAGCTATAGAAATATTCACCTGTTGGAGTCAGTAAGGCAGGAGTCTCTCTGAATTCTTCAGAGAGAATTCAAAGTGTAGGGATTTAATTAAAACCTTTGGATGGATTGAAGTATGTTAAGCCACTCACACATAAGGTAGAGGTATAAGTTAGTATGTTAAGCCACTCACACATAGAGGTATAAGTTTAAGTTTTAGTATAAGCAAACAAGTAGAATGTGTTTTAAGTGCTTTTAGTAAGTAAAAAGTCTTAGATGCCTGTGTAAAAGTTTGAGTTCTAGTGAAGGTTGAAAAACATAGTCTTAGATACTAGGGGTTCCGTAGACATAATAAAGCTATAGTAAGAATATTACTTACATTTTTCAAATAGAACAAGATTGACCATATTCGTAGTTTATATGTAGCCTGGCATGCTAAGAAACTAGAATTCTAATAGGTTAAAAAGTGGTGGTCTGAGTTTGTGTCTTAGCTTGCTGGGAAGTTTCTATATAAAAACATGCATTAGAGAGGGCTGGTGCTTTTTGCCATTGCTTTTTGCCATTTGCTTTTGCTTTGCTCTGCTCTCTCGTCACCATCATCAACACCCAAGAAAAAGGCAGGAGCTGCTGCAGCTTCACCGGTCCTGCTGGGGCCTCCGGAAGCAGTTTCTGCTTCTATTTAAGACTCTATACCAAAACTTAGCATAGACTTTAGCATCTGTAACTTTTACTTTTGAGACTAATGTGCTTCTACAATAGACAACTTTATAACAACTATTAGCTGCTTAACTCATTTAATAAAACAACCCAACAAGTTGGTGCCAAGAGCACCAAAGTTCTAACCCCATATTCACCCTCAAAAAAAAGAGGAGGAAAAAAACCTTTTGCCAACTGATGGGTTGTTCAGGCTTTTTTTCTGTCTCTGCAATCTCAGGAACCTAGTGGCATTGATTATCCTCCCATGGACTCAGCGGGCACCGTCACCACCATCGTGGGGCCCAGTGCTTTCAGCATCCCCCACCCAATAAGGCAGAAGCTGTGCAGCAGCCTGGATGCTCCCCAGACCAGAGGCCACGACTGGCGCATGCTGGCCCACAAGCTGAAACTGGACAGGTGAGCAGGGTTGCCCACACATGGGCAGGCAGGGAAGCTCCTAGGGAGGGGGGTATATGCAAGAACATCCTGGTGAAAGTCCCACTGAAAGCACGTGTACAGGCTGGTCAGGCTGACTGCACAGGGCATGAGGCACCTTGACAGCACCAGCAACAGGAATGGGTTGAAATCATAGAATTTAGGTAGTTTCCATGCAGCTCAAAAAAACAAGTTTCTTTTTGGCTCATTGCAGGTACTTAAATTATTTTGCCACGAAATCAAGTCCCACCGGGGTGATCCTGGATCTCTGGGAAGCCCAAAATTTCCCTGATGGCAACCTGAGCATGCTGGCAGCAGTTCTTGAAGAAATGGGAAGACATGAAACAGTTGTTTCTTTGGCAGCAGAAGGAAATTACTAATGCAGCCTTGGCATGACCAGGAAGGACAGATACAGGGAGCGGTAATGCCCTGTTATTGCAAGCGAGAATTGAAATGAAAACCCAGACCAATGAGTTACACAAGAGACGTTTCAGAGAAGAAAGCAAACAAACAAAAAAAAACAGCCCTGACCTTCACACGTGCTCTCCTTGTACATTATCACAGGATCAGAAAGAGATCATGCAAAGTTGTACCTTGAAAATATAAATCAACCTAATGTTCCTCTCGGCTTGGCTGTACACTGCTTGGTACAGGTTTTTACAGTTTCCTAGGAAACGCTTTTTATTGCTATCCAGATATATGGATAAACTTTCTTAACAATCCCAGTTTCTATGGATGTTGTTTACATCAAATTCTGGACAGGGGTAAGGAAACTGTCCATGGCTCTTTATATTTTTTGTTTAAAGCCATTGTAGACAAGGCTATGGACAGTTGGTTGTGGCTATTTCAGCTTATTGGTTTCTGGTGAATTCAGATTTTGGCTACAATTCTGCACATTGGTTGTCTCGCAGTGATCCTCCTGTCATTGTTCTGTTTCCTAGACCTACTTGTAAAAAAAAAAAACAAACCAAGAGTATCAGGGTGTGCATCTGGAAAGCAGGTACTCTGGCTGATAAGCAGGAACACACAAAATGTTCCCTTTCTTCCCCAAGACAGTCCCACTCAGCCTGAGTGGAGAATAGCTCTAAGACAGTGGGGAATGAAGGATCTGAGTTAATTTTCAATTCACACCCTTTCCATCCCTTTGCTATATGAGGGGCAAGATATGCAATTCAGAGGGGTTGGAAAGGAGGGGAGAAACCCAGAAAAAAATTTAAAAAAGAAGTTGCTATGATAGTTATTTACTGATTAGTATCTAGTGCAAGGATTATAACGACTATTATTATTACCATTATTACTTTATTTCTAATATTGTCAGCAGCAGAATTAATAATTTCTGGTTTTATGGAACTTGTTGTCCCCTCCCTGAAGGTCTTTTAAGACATGTCCTTCTCTACACTGTCTGTCCTTCCCTATGTCATTGTACTCCTCCTCTAAAGTCCCCTGCCAGCCCACAGAGGCTGCTCACCTCATGTTAGCATTGCTGTGCTCCATGCCCAGTGCCAAGGCAGCATCAACTGGTGACACTCAGCTGATCTTCACCCACCAAGTGTCTGACCCTGGCATGTTTTGCACCACCCTGGTGCCTCCAGATTGCTCCAAGAAGCAGTCCTGTCCTGAGGTGGCTGTGAACCAGAGATGGCCTCCCAGTCCAAATACACATAGACCCTGGTTCCTGACCACAGGTGCAAAAGCATGTGGAGGCACTGACATCCACCACCTGATTTGTGCATCCAAGGTGGGCCTCCATAGTTTTTGCTTTGTTTTGTAGTGTTCTAAGAGCCAGCAGCTCCTGTTAGTTCCCCACAGAGCTGCAGGTCTCACTGAAACCCACCACCTCCAGCAATGCTTACTGTGCCAAGGTTGCTGACAGCCCAGCTCTCTGTTGGGTCACTTCTATGTGAGATGCACTTGATGGATCTCCATGGATATTCCCAGGCATTGCTGCAGCCAGGGAAGCCTGTGTTCCATGGGCCAGTGCAGGGCAGTGGAGTGGTGAAGATGAAATCCTGTGTGCTGCAGTTTTGCTGCCTTTGCTGCTCCTGCCACCACTGCTGCCTGGGCAGGGCGGTGCAGTCCTCAATGGCTGGCCAGGGAACACTTGTCCCTCTGCAGCCCTCACAAAACAGGTGAGGTGGGAGCTTTGCAAAAGGAGCAAACCAAAAATGGTTGCCACTGCAAATGTATTTTGTTCTGTTCAGTGAAAATTATGACTTTGGTACATGACAGCACATAGGATTGCAGTAGTTTTACTGCTGACTGGGCTGTCATTAGTGTCTGGCACAGAAAGGCTTTCTGCCCCAACCTGTCCACTCCAGGTTTCCAGGCAGGCCCAGGTTATTGCTGTTGTGCACACATCATGCCCCTGCCCACATACACATTACCATTCCATATGCTTCCTGAGACTGGAGTTAGCTTGTTCTCTTCTGTGATTTTGGTTTTGCTTTCCCCAAGGCTTTCCAGATTGCACCTTTGAAGGTAACCGAAAATGTCATTGGTCAAAATGAAAAGAAAATTTCATCTGACCTCTTTTTCCATTTCACCTTTCACTTGTCACTTTTTACTTATAATTTCTCAGTTCCCTGACCAGTGAGTTAGGTTTTGATTGACAGCCAGGCAGTGAGCACAAAATGTTCTCTCCCTTGTAAGAGGTAACCAGGCAGTTTGCAAACCAGCATTTCAGTCAAAACTGGAGACCAGAGGACATGCATTGTAACTTTCAACATCTGTGTGCATTTTGCTTGTGTAAGCCCTGCCTTCTCTTAATGTGGAGATGCCATGGGCATCCTCCCAATGAACAACTATCTTCCTTTTCACCTTGGGCATCTAGTGCAGCCCACTGCAATGCTAGTGGAAATTTTGCTTTCAGCTTCTGGAGGCTTGGGCTGGGGCTTCCAGCTCTGCCCTTTCTCCACATCTTTTACTTACCTTAGGGGGCTAAAATGGCTCTTAAAGGTAGGTCTCAGCTTTTCTCCCTGCCATGCCATCTTTAGGTGTAACCAGTTGTGTTTAGTTTGTGCTTCTTCATCTTTCCCATGTGTCCTTCCTTGACTCCTCTTCCAAGGCAGGTGCAGGAGATGAACAGTCCTTCAACCCTTTGGCCTTTTCGGTTCAGTCTGTGTTGGTTGATTCCCAGGCTCGCTGGTGCTCCCCAGCTCTCAGATTTTTCTAGGCGGGCAGCATGTGCACCCTTCTCACCAGGATCAGGGCCACAAAGTCTCTCATATTTATCTGTAGTGCTGTTGAGGGAGTTGATGCTCCTTTGGCCAGCCCTCTGACCTGTGTTCTGATGCCTTCTGCAAGAGAAACAACTTGCAGATGAACAGCTTTCTCACAGTGTTCTGGGGCATTTTCCTTCCACAGCAAAGAGGATTTATTGCAAGGAAAAATGCACACTCTGATTAAGAGGAGCATGCACAGAGTTGGCTAGAGGTCAAGAACGTAACCCTTCATCACTGAACATGACTGTCACTGGGTGGTGAAGCTGCTGTTCTTCCAGCCCAAAACCACCTGCAATGCCCTGCTGCAATCACAGGCTGGATGGTTTCTCCAGCACTGGCTCCAGAGGCCTCTGCAGGCTCCCAGCACAACCCCTTGGGCTGCCTCAGCCCTGGCACGGCAGGGAGCAGCAGGGGAAGGTTCCTCCACAGAGCCACAGCTCATCCCAGCAGCTCTGCACCCTTTGCCACTGCTTCTAACAGCATCTCCCAGCTCACCTCACCTCACACTTCCCCGCAGTAATTTTGCTCAGTTTTTTCTTTTTTTTCTGGGGGGAGTGGCAGTGGCAGAGCTCTGGCTGGTGGTATTCACAACAGCATCCCCATCCTGCTGCCCCAGGGAGAGCAGGCGGGAAGCAAGGGCAGCCAGATCGGCTCGGGATATTATTTTTTTGGTGGGAGAAAACCCAGCAGCAGTCCCTGTGCCTGGATTGCATGGACACAGTGCCATCTCGTGGGGCTGAGCCCCGGCTCCACCGCGTCACTGCCACCTCGTCGCACAGGGAAAGGCTTCCTGTGGGGTAGCTCTGACAAAGACCTTTGGCAGGCAGAGCTGACTCTTAAAATTTGTTGTAAGATTTTATGTCAGGTGAGCAATCTGCTTTAAGAGAAAAAAAAAAACAACAAAGAAAAGAAAAAAGGCTGCAGGCTTCTTATCCTCCAGTTATTACTATTTTTTACAACGCTTTTCCTTTTGTTCACCTTTGGCTCTGTACTGGAGCAGTTTTGCTGCTCTTCACACCATCTCTTCATTACATGTTGATCACTAGCGCTATAAATAGTATATATATTATATAAATATATATAAAATATCTACTGACTTCAAGGAAAACCTTTAATTTCCGAGTAAGAAGCATTTATTGGAGGCATTCCTTTTCACTTTTTTTCTTCAGTTCTTCCTGTGTTGTGTTCTTGTAAAGGTGACTGTCAGTGTATAGGGTAAGTTTGGGGTTTGGTTGGGTTTTTCTCTTTTTTTTTTTCTTAAATTTATGATCACAACTGATCCACTGTGTCTCACTAACAGTGCAGGATCTAAGTGCTGTTTCAGTGGATCTTGAAAATTTTGCAGCAGTGAAGGTGTCTCCAGTCAAGATTTGCTTTATTGGGAGACCAAAGCTTTTTTCTGTCTCGCTGGCAGAAATGCAGACACTCATGAGACATGTTGGAGTCTGCAGTACCCACAGGGCAAAACATGTCCTTTCCTTGGGTTTCCTGCTATTTCAGTTGCTTACATATAGAATAAATGTATTTACATGCTGTAAGCCTGTCATTGTGGACAGTGTCCTAATGTCTTGTATTGCTACCTACAATAGTTTCTTTTCAGTTCTCCTCTTTTTCTTCTTTTGGGGGCAGGGGGCATGGGGAAGGGAAGGGTGGGTGGGCCCTTAGACCCTTGTATGCTCTACCAAGTGGTTACCACAGCTCTGAGGTTAATTTTAAACACAGTAATTTTGTTGAGGTTGGCTTGGTTTTTTTTTTAATCTTGTTTCCAGGGCACTTTGTAAACAATCTTACTGAGTGTTCAGAAGTCTTTTCAGGTATTACTCTAGCTCTCACCTGGCCATGAAGTAACTCACTTTGCAGGCTGGCTTGGTCGGTACTGGGTGGTGCAAAGACACGAGTGGTTTGTGAATGGAAACCAAGCCTTTGGCTCTTCTCCCACAATGACTCCAATGAGTTACTGACTTTGGGGTCACCACTGCAATCCATTCCTAGCTTGTGTGTAAAACCTTGAGTCCATAAAATGAGCTGCACTGCAGATTTTTAGATGCTGAAGCACGTATCTCAGACATCCTTTGGAGTGGGACAGAAAGGCAAAGTGTGTGTGTGTGTGTGTGTGTGTGTGTGTGTGTGTGTGTGTGTGTGTGTACACATACAAAGAGGAGAAAACAAAGGACACTACCTGCTGGAGGCTTTTAGCTCTCATGTTAGGTATGGGCATCCTCTTATTTTACCAACTTTTGTATGGGAAGGTAAAGGTTAAAATTCAGTGCAAGGTCAAATAGGCCAATAGAGTCAAAACTGTTATCAAAAGCCAACAGAGTAAAAACTGGCAAGTAACTGGAATTGGACTTGAACTAAAGCCACAGAAATGAAGCCTCAAGTTTGGTAGGCCAGGCTCCTTACTTGAATAGGAGCATTTCGTTTATTCACTTATTTGTCCTTTAAACTTTATTCCTGCTCCCTGAAATCTGAAAATCCCTTATGTGAAAGTCCTTTGATAAACTGTCTGTACAAAAAAAGCAATGATAATCCAGAGTTCCCACAAGCCTCTATCCCAAATAAGTATTTCATGTTTTCTGTGGTGCTGGTTAAATGTATTTATTAGTGGTTCACTCTCTTCAACTGCTGACAAAGACATGAATTGCTATGTGTGCTGCACCCTGGGCCTGCCCTCTGCTCCCAAAGCATTCCATGTCATGGCAGGTGAGTAGCTTTGGGAGCCTGTGAGGAAGCAGGATATAATCAGGAGGGTCCTCCCACAGCACTGATGGGATAAGAGCCCTGAGATAAGAAAAGCTTGCATGGGCCCCAGAGCTTCTTTGGCTGCTGCCAGCTGGCTCTGGCCACCACTTGACAGTAAATCTGGGAGCTAGCACAATACAAATAAAAAGTAAAATTGGTCTGAAAAGTAAACAAAATAGGAAGGAGAGGCAAAACACTCTTCTCCCTGCAGATTTTTCAAGGTACCTTGCAAAAACACCCGAGCCGAGAGCCAATAACCCAGGGTGTGTGACACAGCTGAGTCAGAAAAGTTGTGGCATTACTGTTTTCACACATCTGTGTGGTAGACTGTTTTTGCCTCTCAAACACTGTTATTGTTGTAGAGGAAAAAAATAGGAATGAAAAAAAAAAAAAAGATGGTATCTTCAGTACCTTTCCAACGCAAAGGAGGGCCAGTAGGAAAAAAACATCTGTGTGACCCAGGTGTATCGCATTTCTCCTTTCTCTTCCCCTGTCACAGCTCTACCGGGGTTCGTGGGATTTGTTTTCTTTGCTATTCAGATCTGGAGAACTCTTTTGGTTTTGATTTCCCTATTGCTGTATCTTCTATGCAATTCCTTTTCTAAAGACTGACTTACTACAGGAGAAGTGCTAGCCATTGCATTATTTGTATTGCTGTACAGTGGAGGTGTGGTTTACTAGTTCTGAGTGTGCCTCTTACCCCCCTCCCTTTTTCTCCTTCCCTCTGTTTGTAAATGCCTGCATTTATTCTGTCAGCCTGACATGTACAAAGTGTAAGAAAGAATTTTTAAACAGGTAATAAATTATATTTATAAGCAACTGGAAAAAAATACACCACTCTTGTGTTCAATTGTTTAGTTCCTGGGAGCTTGGAAGTGGAGTCTTTTATTTCGTTTTTTCTTAAAAAAAATGAAAAAAATCTCCTCAAAAGAAATGTGTCTGCACATAAGAACTGTGGGATTTAGTGGCATGCCAGGGGCAATGTGCAGCAAGCATGGGGCTTTGTCACCTCGATGTGCCCAGGTCAAGGGGGCTGTAGAAATGCTGCTGGAGAGTAACTGCAATGCCACTCAGCACAGACAGTCTGGAGCAAAGCAGGAGGGCTGCAGGGGCTGTGCAGATCAAGGGAAAATTGCTGTTATTTACACACTTCTCTGGAAATAACAAGCAAGGCAATTACCATTAGGAAATCCTGAGCTGGATTTGCAATGCAGCACTGCAGAACAAGAACAGTGCTCCAGCTTTAAGTAGAAATTCTCAGAAATACCTCACTAGATGCAGAGTTACATACCCCATGTCTCAGCATGAAGCAATGCCATTTTCAGCTGATGCTGGGTATTTAGGCTGAAACTTTTTCACCTGATGCATGGGGCTGGAAATTCTAGCTTCAGTCTGTGTAGAGATGACTCCTGTTCCTCTTCTACTATTAAAAATAGTAGTAAAAAATAAAGATGTGGCAGAATGAAGGGGAGGCTGTCTAAAAAATATTATGCTAATGCTGAGTTCCTATAGATTTACATAATCAGCCACAAAACATGAGCAACTGCTCTATTAGTGATAACACTATTTTAATTACTATTTTTCTCTTCACTGACTTGTGAAAGGAGTGATGCTTTTTTTTTATATCCAACATATTGCTGTTTACTTGTTTGCTCAGAGAAAAAATCTTATAAAAATAAAATAAATAAAATGAGGCACAGTCAAAATAATCTAGCCAGAGAAATTAAACAAAAAGATGGTGCTTTTCAAGCACGTGAAAAGGAAATAGCAATCTCTGTCATAGGGAGATGGAAACAATTTTATTGGGGGGGAATGTTAAAACAACCATATACAATTTGAACAAATACAACATAACACAGTTTGTTCCCCAGGTTTTCTAATTACAGTATTTACAGGTTTAATAAGGCACTGGTTCTCAAAAAAGAACACAAATTAATTTCTTAGTCTCTACATTGACAACCTTTTCTTTAATAGAAATAACTTTGTGCTAGAGAAAGGATAGCAGTTGCTAGATGGCATCTTTTTTCTTCTCCCACTTACCTATGCCATCTCACCTATGCCAGTAAGAAACTAAACTACACTTCCTTGAATGATTTACATTTGAAAAGTGGATTTCTAGACCCGTGGGCACCGAAGCCACAATTATCTTTACCACTGACTTCCAAGCCCTCATCAATGTACCCTTTGAAACTACCAAAATATGGAAGTGACATTACAAGGCCACACCTGGCAAAATAAACATACTAACCTGTAGTCACTGCAGGTGCTGAAACCTTAATAATGACATGCTGAGTGCTGCAGAAAGTCACCCATGCAGGAACTCCAATGTCACAGTGCTGGAACAAAAGACCTCCACACTTGCCTTAGGCTGTTTTTTGGCCTTAGGAATAGCCCTTCACAATAGATTACAGTGGATAGGAGACTTGAGGGCAAAATCTGGACTTGGGAGAAAATAGGCAGGCACTAGTTACACAACCGCAGACTGTTTGCTTTCTCAGTGTTTGTCTCCTCATATATATATATATTTTTATCTATTTTCCTATACAGCACCGTTGCAGTGATTTGTCATTAATGCATTTTCATAAATAAATACTATATTTAGTGCTTTTTCATCCATAATAGTTTACTCTTAATCCACATACTGGAGGTATTCCAGACTCGCAACTGAATATATATATATATTTATATATATATAAAAACACATAAACTTGAACATTTAACATACACACTTTATGTGATCTATCAACCAGTATCTTAGACCCTTTTCTTCTGGACCAAAAAAAAAAGGTAAGATTTGCTCAGGAAACCAGTGACTGGCCCTTGCTCTTGCAACACATACTGATGGCAGGTGCCGGGGCATTCATTGCATGCCTCGTGCTGCCAGCTGGCAAAGCACCCTCCAAAACACTCCTGGGGAGAGAGCCCTGCTAATTTAAAAAAAAAAAAAATCTACTTGAGGAGGATAGAGGTGAAACACACCTAAACAGGCAGGAAAGAAGAATCCCTGCTGTGCAACCTGGGACCTGCAGGTCCCATCCGCTTCTTTGGAGCTGAGAAATCTTGGTTCCATAGGGTGTGCTGGCTTTTATGGGAAGAAATGAGACTAGAAACCCATGGCTACATTCACTAAGACACAAAGGTGAAGAGAGGCTGGGCTGTCCCCATTTTAGCCCAAAATCTCAAGGCCAAGGTGGCCAAGGAGAGGAGCAAACTCCGCTCTCAGCCTCACAAACATTTTTTAAGGATGGAAAAACCATCATCACCCCTCCTGGGGTCAGGATTTGGTGTATTATTAACTCTCAGGGATTTTCTTTTTGTATTGCTTGGTAAATTTGGGTACAGGCAGGGAAACTGCACTGCAGAAAAAGCACTCTGATGAACAAAAGACTTCTGATTAAGCTTTTTAACACCTATCATCATGGAGGTCTTGCTGGTTCTCTTGAATCACGCATTTTTCTCTGTTAGCTTGAAAGCATAAAATGGTAATTTTTCCAGCTAGAAATACCTTCAGGGAGCTGTTAAGCTAAACCCCAATTATATACCTACCTACCACAAATAAATCAGTTTTGTCCAAGAAGGGGAAAAAAACCCAACAACAACAACAAAAAAAATTACAGAAGTGCTGAGGCTAAATCCTGCATGGCAATTATTTCAGTTCTGAAATAGGCTTAACATAATCAAAGCAGCATTTGTAAGGACTTTTTTCAAAATTAAGCTGAATACCATCTAATAAGACAACATAGGCAGGCAGGAAAATTTTACAAAACAAATGAAGGGTAAAAGAGGGTAAACCAGTAACTCCCATGCAGCTCAGCTTTGGTAATCTGATGAAGAACAGAACCTTTCCAAAGAAAACACTTCCCAGGGTATATTTCACCTCTCATTTCCCCTTCTGTAGCATTAGCATTTCTACAACTACTACAGCCCCAGGAAGGAGGAACAGAGAAAGACAGAAAATGCATGACCCATTGCCTTTCTCCCCTGCCAGCTCTTCTTGCTGAATGCAGGAGAATCACAATGCTACACAGCCCCAGCCCAGCAGCTGAGCCTGGCACTACTGCCAGAGGTGTGGAGGCTGCTGGAAGGCCACCCAGAACAGTCATGCAGATAAAGCCTAAGCCAATTGTTTGGTTTGTGGTATCTCTCACTACAGCAGAAGTGCTGGAGGCAGGTACCCACTGCTGCCCATGGTTCCCAGCTCTCACCACCCACCTAATGTGTCCCATGCTCCCTCCCTGTCACTTCCTACTACAGCCTCAAGGCACCACACTCCTCTTCCTCACACTCAAGGAAAAATGACTGCCACTCCAGAAATGGGCACTTTTGAGGTTTCTCATTTTCCCTTAAAAAAGCGAACACAGACTTCTTTTCCCCCGCTCAGCTGTCGTTGTAGATGGACCCCTTACTTTTACACAAATGAAAGAGCAAGTTAGTAAGTCCTTCTCACAAGGAATTTCCTCTTAAACAGTGGTTGTTTATGGGTCCTAGCAGTTTCAAATTACCCACCAGATTCAAATGTGTCCTTCATTTCCACTTGCACACAAAATACTTTATTTTACAGTGGGGGAAAAGGAAGGAAAAAAAAAAAAGCCAAGAAAAAGGGCACTTGTTTATCACTGTGGTACTATCCCTATCAGGTTTCCTGGAAACATGAAGATCTTCTTTAAACAAGTCACACCAAACCATATTCATACAGCTCCCAACTACCTTAAAGGAAGCATGACTTTCCCTGGGAAGGGCCACCCACAGGAATCAGGCCACCCACACCAACAGGAATGGCAGCGATGTAATTGGGCTCCATCTCTGTACTGTGAGAATCACTTGCACATGCAGGGTTTGGAAAGTTATCTCCACAAATAGGTGGTTTTTAAGGCAGGCTCCATTACAGCTCCTCTGAGCTACACAGACCCACTCACTTTTTTGTTTTTTAAATGCGGGAGTGCAATAGTCTTTTTGGAAATTAAAAAGTTGTTTTGCTTTCATTTTCAGCAGTTTCCTCCAATTTTTTTTTTTAATGTAACAATATACATCTTTTTTACTTCTAACCCAAAAGTTTTATTTTCATAAAATTTAAAGCAGTGTCTTTTTAAACAATCAAAATAATAATAATAACAATAATAATAATAAAATAATAAGTGGCTTTCATGGAAAGCAACATGCATAATCTTAAACCAGTTACTAAAACTGTATTTCCCCATGTAAACAAGGGCAGACAAGCCTCTTCAATCCTGCATGTCAAAATTCAGGTTATTTTTGCAATGGATAGTCTCCTCAAAAACTCGCAGCTGCTCTTAAGCATGACTCCTCCATTCAAGGTACTCAGCAAAGACTTTTGATACATCTTCAGGACTTCTGCCTGCACAAGAAAGTCCATTTCCAGGGGCCTCCACCAGAGCTGGCTCTGGCAGAGTCAGAGTTTAATGTCCTGGGACTCTGACATTTTGGCAAGTGTTTTCTTGACGCGCAGGGCTGTGAGGCGGGAGGCAGGGCTGTGAGCCCAGCACTCCATCATCAGCTTCCCCATCTGCCGGAGGCACTGCAGAAACAAGGGGGAGAGAAAGCCCCACCAGGGTCAGGGGAAGAGGAGACTGCAGTTACTGGCAATGCTGCAAAACTGAAGGGAAAAGGGCAGTGCAGACCCTGAAAGGCATTACACATAAACACCACCAGCACTGCACAGACAAGCCAAAAAATGCTTCATGTAGATTAATGTAGATTTTTACAAATGCATTTTTGGTAATACACAAGCACTGTGTAGTAACAAATTAATCTTTTATTGCTGGAATGCCTGGGGTGGGATTACCAAGGATGCTAACCAATTAATCAAGAGCAGGTATTGCAATAAGCCTCCCCAATTCTTGACACGTGTGGTAGCAGACCAAACACTGAGCGCCACCACACAAAAGCCCTTTCTGGAACTGATACTCCTTCCTCCAGTGTTTCCAGCCCCAACCTGAAGGCTCAGAGGGATCTGGCTAGGGAGAGGAGGAGGAAGGTGAATTTTGATTAGATCTTCTCACACTGGCTGTTGCACACAACCTCAAGCAGCCCAGGGAGGCTGTTTTTCACCCTCACGTTCACAAATCTCGTGCCACCTAAATCTTTCACCTCCCCGCAGAATATTCAACTACATGCTGCTATTCCCAAATGGCAGCACCCGTGGTAAATATCCTCCTCCCTCGAAACGATGCAGAATTGGGTCAATGTCACTCACTGACTCTGATTAAAAGCACAGACTGTGTGTTAAGAGGGGTGACAGGTACCTCATCACTGCTCCATCTGTTGGGAAACGAGGGGCGCAGTCTCTTGATGCACACGATCTCCCGCATGTCCTCGTACGAGGGGTCGCTGGGCACGAGGTCGTGGTATGGAAGCTGGTACTCCTCAACTATTCCTGCAAGAAGCAATTAGTTGCCTGTCACTTGCAGAAAAAAAACCTCCACTCCCCTCTTCCCCTCTCATTTTTTAACAGATTGGCCATACTGCCTAACAGTTGGGTGTGCTGCCCTTAAAAAGGATTTGCCCGCAGCAGAAGTTTACTCCACAGTCAAGTTCCAGTGTAACCATGGCTGTGTAAAGACTGGCCAGGTATCTTAATCCAAAAGTGTAAACTTGCCAAGTCAGACAATTTCTACCACTGCTGTCCAGTAAGCTCTAACAGAGAGAGCTATTAGCATAGGGTCTGTATCAGAGTAATCTGAGAGAGAATCAACCTTGAGTTAGGTCTCCTTCTTACCAGTCGACCTGGTAAATACTAAAGGGCATTTCTGTGCCTTTTCATAACATGGCAAGGTACTGTTCTTTGTGCATAGCAACAATAACACAAATATTACAGATTTCACCTCACAACACTGCAATACTCATCACCAGCTTTTAAACACATGGATCCTGCCGCTTATTGGCAACATTCAGCTCCTCTAGGGTGAGCATTCAGCACTATACTGCAGGATTTAAGGACCCCTAAGGTATGCTGCAGGTAGCAAAGACCCAAGAGAGACATGCTCTACTCTCACCACCAAACTGGCACAGCACTGCTACCAAGTCATTTCTGCGCATTTAACCCTCTCAGTGGCAAAAGAGAAGTAACAACACCCATCACTTCTGCACTACACTGAGCTCTACATGCAGAAAGAGGGAAATGAAGCACATCACTGGTATGACAGTGATATACTAAATGCCAGTTCCCTCCGGTGTTTTGCTACTTATCTTGTATATTTCGAAGAGTAGCACAGCAAACCCCAAATTGTTTGTCCTCCTTCTTTCATTTAACTCCTACTAAACTAAGAAATCACTACCTTCTTTCTGCTAAATTAGCTGAACACTCCCAGTCCAGCAGAAACATGATACCTTTAGAAAAGGTCCCCAATTGAATTCCACACTTCCTCACTGCAGGCATCTGCTGCCTTCAAACGAGCCATTAAAATACAGTCTAATCTCTGCTGTTGAAATAGCACTGACTGATGCTTTAAAATAAGTTTCAACAAGAGAACAGATACTACAAGAGTTACCTGTATGGTTTACCCACATTTGTTTATTACTGTAAAAACGATTACCAGGAGAAAAAGGTGTAATGGAGGTTCACCGACACAATTAAAAGTGATCTCCCAGTTCTTTACCTCCTGAAACACATCTCCTTGCTATCTCCCAAAGGATGAGTCCAAAACTGTACATATCAGCCATGATGTAGGACTGAAAGTGATTTCTATTCAAGCTTTCATCCAGCACCTCAGGAGGCATATAACGTTTTGTTCCTACACGGGTATTTGGAGGGATGTCTACCTCATTTGTATCACTAAAAGAAAAAGAAGGAGAAAAAAAGGGCATCAAACATGCAGTAAAGTGGCTTGAAAAGAAAGCAATTTAGATGGAATAAGTAGTAAATCCATACCACATCCACTCTCAAACAAGGTCAAAAGTAATGCATAATCTTAATGGAACAATTCTTGCAAGAAAAGCCTCTTAGTGTGAAGGCAACCCTCCTTAAAAGGCTGACCCGCCTGAGGCTATGTTAAGCATTCAAATGCAGAACCACAATAGAGATAAGACTCAACAGGGATGCTGTAACATTTGTGAGATTTCATTAGCATTAGCCCGAGCTCTAATGTTGGTGATAACAATCAAATCTTCATTAAACGCTGTTTCCTTAACATACTCCACCACCTAAAGCTTCAGTCTCAGCAATTAATGGGGGATACTAAGTAGCTGAGGCAGTATCTCTTAGCTGTAGCAAATCAGATCTCCAAGGCAGATGAATCTATTATTTTTTGCATGCATTATGTTTGATCCCTCACAACCTTTACACATCAAGATAGGCAGACACAGAGAGATAAATACATAAAAACACCTAAGCAAATGTGCCACACCTCACACACTGATCAGAAGAGACAATATACAGGAAAAACATTCCCATTAATTATGCGAATGGATTCTTGTTTTTCTTATTAACTCAGATTCAGCTACATCAGTTCCAATATATTTAAAATCTTAATATATTGCATTTATTCTGGCTTGCTTAAAAAGGTCTGTTTTCCTTTCCTCACCTTCAAAATATATGTATTTTAAATATGATGGATACAACAGAAGCTCACAGAATAATTATATTTCTGTAGTTTCCTTCATGTACAGCAGGTTTTTTTTTCATCTACTGATATGAAGAAAAGCTGAGTCTGTGGTACAACCAGTCACCTACACAATCGTTAAATCATACATATGCTAGTGGCACTACCGTACACCTCCAAGAATGTAACATAAATGCAGTGACCTGCACTATCTTGCAATATTTCAAATGAAATTGAAACACAAAGACTTTTACTAGACTCATTAGCTTCAGCAGAGCACACCCCTTCCAACTATTTTGTGTTCCCTGTTGTTGCACGAGAAATTCTGTCTGAGGAAGGATTCAGTGTGAAAACAAGCCAAGTACATAGCATAAATTCCATCTGGAGTGTGAAAAATCTGTATTTCACCTTCTTTTGTAACAGCACTTGGTAATTCCTAGCTCTTCTTCACTCACAGTTAAGCAGTGTGCTGCTCTGTATTTGCCGGGCAAAGTACACCTGCAAAGGGTGAATTTCTTCTCTGAAACTTTTTAATAGTGTATTTCCAAGCTGTTGTTTTCTAGGCCTCTGTTCCTCAAAGTAAAGATATTCCCTTCTTGTCTCCTAAAGAAAGGTCAGGCTCCTAAAGGAATTGCCTCACCAAGGAACCCTGTAAGTAAGTGAAGGAGAGCACATAAAAACCTACCCTTCCTTTCAGTCTGAATAATTTCAGTTCAAGATTTGTTCAGAATTCCTGAATTTTTTTGAGTACTCCAGGGAGTGCACAGTTTCAAAGCTAACCTCTGAAATGGAAACCTTCAGTCTATGTATTCTGGACACATTTCTGTGTACAGAAAAATCAGAAACTTTGGAACATGCATCTCCACCACCAGGACCACCGCTGAGAGCTCAAGCTCCTTTTGAACAGAGCTGTCAGAGATCAGTGTCTCCTTACGAATCCCAGGAGTGAGTAAGTCCTACTTGTCTGCTCTTTCTAAGTTGTTTAAACACACAACCATTTTTTAAAATCAAATTTAAAAGCCATTTCAAAAATCAAATCTGTACTTCGGCAATTTGATTTGTAGGAAATAAAGCAAAAGGCAGCCCGAATGGGGTCCTTTTCAATAAATCCTAGTTAGTAGCTCATGCAAATTATTAGTATTTTTCTCTCTAAGCTGAGAGTGAATTTTCATGGGATTAGACAAGCTGAATGCTTCAGTGACAAGCTCAGTGACGTGACTTCAGTCTGTCAGTGCTACGTCCTTTCACTGCACGCCAGCAATACTGAGGGAGCTATGGAGAACAGAGTGATGAAAACTGAACCTTTATGCAAACACAGTTAATGTGCTCAAATAATCAAAAAGCAACTATTTATACCCCTGCACGAGGTGCTGACATGACATTCCCCCCCACACAGGCAATCTCACACACAGATGAGCAGAGCCCAAAAGGTGTGCACACACACTGCAGGTGCTTGCTCACATGTGCACACTCAGTCAACAGCTAAGGAAACTTGCACCTGGTTTATTAACTTCTCCTCAGCCCCCTCACTTCCACTCACCTGATAAATTTAACAGCCAAGCCCAAATCTGCTATACAGCAGGTGCCATTCTTTTTCACCAGGATATTCTTACTCTTTAGGTCACGGTGGGCAATAGCAGGTTTGCCCTGAGTACTGAAGATCTCAGTGTGCAGGTGGCATAAGCCACTGACAGAGGAATAAGCCAGTTTCAGCATGGCTTTTGTGTCCAAAGTAGTAGATTTTAGATAATCATAAAGTGAGCCGTTCTCATGGTAGTCAGTGATAAGATACAGCTGGGTCCAAGATCCTGTACCTTTAATATCTGCAGCAATGAATCCTTCAAAAAGAAAAAGAAAAAAAAAATTGAAATTAATATTTCACATGGGTTTTTGTTTTTTGACTGCTCAGAACTCTGGACTGTCATCCATTTCAGTAGTTTTGTTTTAATAACATATTTAATTCCTTTCATCTTACTTCCACGAAACTGTGCCTCACCTCTAGCCTTTAATGTACTTTCAGAAGCCCAGATATGGATATACCAGTGGCTGAAACAGACATGTTGTGTTTGGAATAGCAACCCCCAAACCCCATTATTTTTTAACTTCTATTATGTTTCGGTAATCCTTTAAACAACTTTCCTTTGAAAAGCACTGGGTGGCTAACTGCAGAGCACAGAAGGAAACAAAGCACATTGGAAAGGACATCAGATAACAGCAAATACAAAATTGCTAATCTTAAAAACCTGTTCACTATCAAATAATTCTCTTTCACTTCACTCACCAAGAATATTTTCATGTCTCATCAGGACAGTCTGGTAGATTTCTGTTTCTCTGAACCAGCTGGCCTCCTCTGTAGTAAAAAACACTTTCACTGCTACCTTTTCACCACGCCACTTTCCCATCCAGACTTCTCCATAGCGACCTTTTCCAATCTGCTTCACCATCTGAATCTGTTTTGCAATGGTCCTTTGAACCTGTGAAATGCCAAGACAGATCTTACACCTTGCTCAGTGGAAATTTCTGCATTCACCTCCCTCCTCCTGTGTCTGCTTCCCACACAGCCAGCCCAGAAGAGAGTGGAATATGCAGCCATTGTGACATGGATTTCAGCAACCCTCCACAACTGCAGAGGCTTTCCATCTGCCCCAGGACACACTTCTGCTGAGGACATTCCCACCACTACAGAGAAGCTCTTCCATGCATACTCAACATATACTGTGGTGTCTCAAGAAACTACATCAGTCACTGTAAAGGAAATGTTTGTCCCTGCACCTTGAATTTTTTTTATTTTTCTGTGGGATGTAGCACTTGGTGGAATTCTTTTTGGTATTTTTGGGAAAGTTTTGACAGAAAACACTCCTGGTCACCTCAATACAGTCCAAATTCCAAGGGGGTAGGAAATACCTTTTAATTAATACAGGGATGCTTGTTACCTAGTCAACAGTGCTGAGGCTTAAGACTAGGGCTCACAAGAGTCAAAAGCCCTATTAGAGCTCCAAAACTAGCAAAATTACAAAATTACCTTTTTTTTTTTTTTTTGAGGACAATACTTCCTATCACCTTCCTTAAAATTGCCATGCCTAATTATTTCAATATATAGATTTGGTGTCAGGAACCGCAACCACTACTTACAAAGTAAAACACATGTGCCTACATTGATTTTATAATCATAATTACGCATTAATAAAAAACAATTTCCCCCAAAAAATATTTGAAAGAACAGCTTTCCAGTGTCTGTGCCAGCTTTGTCAGTGGCTGTACTGTGAGTTAAAGCTAAAATCATGGGTATTGCAAGACCAATGTCCACAGCAGCATTGCAGAGATACTCTTCACAAGGATGACAGACTGCCTCTACATTTAACAAGCTTTTACAGCCACAAAAAATCTTGGATAAATGGAGACTAATAATCTCATCAGATTTGAGCATGTCTGCACATAATGTCTTTCTAAAAGTTCACAAATAAAAATGTGCATGGTTGCTGCAATACAGCTCACTGGTGTGAGCTCTGGTGTGTTACTCTGCCTCACCCTAATATAACAGAAGATTAAAATGCCACCCTCTTGTGCTACAGCATTGCCAGTTCCAATCCACAGCTAGTGAGTTTTTTTTTTCTGGTAGGATTTGGTAATATTTTGAAAGAATATTGCCACCAACACAATGAGATTTTCATCTGGCTCAAGCAATTGGCAAAATCTGCACAAGTTCAAATTTGTGGCCTCTTGCTCCATTTTGCCACCACCCAGATACAAACCACCAGTAGTTTATTGCAGCAAGTGAATCTAATTGCTCTAACAGAATCCCAACAAAGCCATATTCATTTCATGGAATCCAAAACATTTTTGCAATCTTGGCTGACAGAAATTAGTGGAATTTGATTTTAGAATAATTTTCTTCCTTTTTTATGCTTGGGAGGTCCAGTGGAAACCACCAGATTGGTAATGCCAGGCAGGACTGCCACAACCCCACTGCAGCATGAATGTGCAACCAAAGACAAACTCAAAATCAATTAGGTCAGGTCAATCATCATTCATTTTTTAAGTAAACCACTGGTTTTCATATCAGAAAATTTTAAGAAGAAAAACATACTGTGGTATTTATGTAAAGCTATTCCAAATATCCCAGTTTTCCTCTTCTGTCATTTAAACAGGATTCTATTTTTCCAGCCCTGCACTGTATTACTAGACGTTCAAGATGGTAGCTTCAGTGCCATTATTTTTTATTA
Organism: Rhabdornis inornatus; assembly: GCA_013397075.1. Taxonomy (NCBI): domain Eukaryota; kingdom Metazoa; phylum Chordata; class Aves; order Passeriformes; family Rhabdornithidae; genus Rhabdornis; species Rhabdornis inornatus. The sequence continues at coordinate 220,420 of VWZS01010654.1, read as the reverse complement.
ACATCAATGAAAACCAACAATAGAGATTAGCCTTAATTTTTAAAATTGATTTGTCTTTTATACTCTCATATAGTGATTGAACAATAGTTATATTACATTGGAATTTTGCTGTAACATTTTGTAATGTCATTTTAGCATTGTTGCTTTCTATTTTGCCCATTTTAAAAATGCATCCTGAACAATAATGCAGTTACATCAAATAACTTAATTTGTGTAAATATATGTAATGGCATCATAAAGTACATGCAATTACAATACTTAATGATGAAAAGTTCCTTATTAAATTACATTAGGAAAATGAAAAACACATTTCTGTTATGGGTTTTCAGGCGGCAGAATACTATGTGAAAGGCCTTAACCTGGTTTCATCCTGCTAGAACTAGTCAAATGATTTCCTATGAACAATTTATTTTATTTTAAGGAATTCAGCTCCTTCTTGAATCATAAACCAATTATGATTTCTAAAGCAAATAGGTTAATCAAAATTGTTGGCTGAACTGATTTCATAAGCTTGCTGAATGATGTGCTCCTGTGAGTTATTTACACTGAGTGGGGCTGGGGGTTTCTTGTTTCTTTTTATATCTGTGTATTTTGCTGCTTGAGCTCTGTAAGCAGCCAGGTAAGGTTATGTGACCTTTTCCTTCATCTCCCTGAGTGGAAACAATCCAATTACCAACTATTTCTACTTTCCTGGCATCCAGCTAAACGTGTTCAGCTACTGCAGATGAAAATTTAGACAGACCAACCTTTTGTAAATTTAATATTTTGAACAGAGAATTCGTACCTATGGCTCGGATGCAGTCCCTTGAAAAGCAAAGTTCATTGGAAGCGAAATTATGAAAAAAATGTGTGAGAGACCAAATGTGTACAGACCAAATTGTAATTCGGCAATCTCTTCAGACAGACCATTTTGCAGCATTTGACCTGCAGCAAACTCTTCTGACAGAGGTACGGACAGGTCAGGAGAAAGAACACTTGCTGCATGTCATCATACTGACAAATTCTTGGCTAATACTTGTTTTGGGTATAATATTTGTACCCATTAACCCATTAGAATAAATGTTCTAATTTAAGAAGAAAATGTTTTTCAGAAGAAAAACATTACTGGTTAGCATAAGGTGACATTTTGCATTAAATTTGCATCTTACTTTCCTGAATTTATAACCCTGGATGTTTCAGTCCTTGCACAAGAAACAAGGTTAAAAATAAGCTCTTGCACAGTAAAGACCAGAGCATTATTGCCAGGCACTTTCTATACACTTGTTTCAGGCAAGGGCCCAGATTTATCACTCTGTGCATTTCTGGTGAACTCACAGTGGTTGTCTGGGAAATGCAGCAAACATCTATTGTGCAAGATCCATTTTCTTCTCTTCCACCCAAAATCACTACTTACAGAAACAATTCTATGTGTTTTTTGTAAGCAAGGGGAGATGGAAGGAAGAGTTCCTGGAGGAAAAGCACTTGGTCCAGTGGCTGCAAAGTCTCCAAGCTTGAGAGAAATGGACTGACAGAAGACTGGATGGTTTCTGCCTCAGGGAGCAGTGGCACAGCAGCTAAGTAGCAGCAGCTGGTTTTCCCATCCACTACAAGAGCAGACCTGGGGACACCACTGAGACCACAGATCCCTCCTTCAAACTGCTCACTGAGACAGAGGAAGGCACAAAGAACAAGCAGCCATAACCAGCATTGCTCCAGCTTTTTTGGGATGAAGCACTGAGCCATGCACTGCTGTGAGGTGCCCCAGGACACCTGCAACCCCATGGGCTGCTGGAAACTCATCCTCTCAGGGAAGTACAACCAAGTTCCCTGTATTTGCTCTCAATTATTACATTTTTTCTGTAATTGGAACAAGTGAAGACAAGTGATGTGGCAGGTATTATGCAAAAAAAACCCCAAAAAACCACCAAACCCCAAAGCAAAAAAAGTGAAGAACCTCTCACAATTAAATCAACTGGAAGCTCATTAGGAATGGTCCTAAACTGTACACAAGATCTCTCCCTTTCCACAGGTACTAGAAGGATATTGGTATGGGATAGGACAGAGCTTTCTTAAAGCCACGAACAAACTCAGCCTGTTGCTCCACTTTTAAGGAAATATAAAACTTCCCATTTAATATCTTCTTTAGGGTGTTTAAAAAAGAGAAATTACAGGGTACTTGGAAACTGGACAACACCTACAGCAATAGCATCACTACAAACTAATAGATTTGGAAGACAGGAGGGATGTATCCACTCTGAAAAATGAAATCTCTTCCAATTTCTCAGAGGCACTTATTTTAAGTAAGTAACCTAGCTTTCTTACCAATTCTTTTCTACCAGTGATGATCCCCAGAAACAAAACCTCCTATAGAACAGAACTATATTGCCACAGAACATCCTGCCTTTTCACCAGGTTTGGTAACCCTGGAGTCTGTTCAGAAATAATCACAGACTCCATCCCTGTGCCTTTAACCTTTGAGATTGCCATGCTACATGGAAAAAAAAATCCCCCTTGACTTCTGAATGCAAAGTGAAGCCTACAAATAAAAAGGTTCCAAGTTTGACAAGTTCCAGCTCCTTTCAGAAAAGGGCAGTGTGTCAGCGTTCGAAATCCTATTGCGTGTTGCGCACACAAAGGAAGAAAACAAGATCAGTGGGCCAGGTGCTGTCCTGTACACTGGAGTAAATCCTGATGTACTTCCATGAGCTCTCTTAGCCTGTACTTACCCTATGGTATCTAAAATAAGAAATGAACTGAGACAGAAAAATAACCCTATCCTTTTTTGGCTTAGTTCACATAAAAAAAAAGCCCTCTGCCTCTAAAGCAGTTGCTCTCCAGTTTAAATTCTTGTAATTTCTGGTAGAGGAAAAAAAAAAAACAAACCTAAAACAACAATTGAGGACATGTAAATGTGTTTTTTGTGCCTCTTCTCCCTCTGCACATTTTTGCCTTTGAAATGTGCATTAAAATAGTATTGCTTCCTTACCAGGAGAGGGAGCCCGGAACCGCTCCCTGAGCTCTGGGACTGCTCGATCAAATCCTTCAGGGACTCTCCAGGGGGAATGAAGGTCTCGTCCTGCTCCAGCCCGATGCTGTAGTGCGGCCTCGTCTCTTGGCGTTTGTATCTGACGTTTTACACGAACACAAAAAGAGTTTTGAATACACTGAACACATGTGCAATGAATAATGTACCTGTCCTTCACATTTCCTTCATTTATAGACTAACAGCTTTCTCTGCTTCCCTGAGGAATATGCTGGACTCACTGGACAATTTTTTAATTTTATTTTTAGCAACTGTATCCAGCATCAAAATTCAAGTATAACACTCAAAGGCCATGCAGTCTGGGGTAAATTTGCAAAGCAACCAAATGTTTTCCTTTCAGAAACCTAAATATGTCTAAAACACTGACTAAGTAACTTTATTTTACTGTCTGCAGTGCATTTCTAGGAGCCAGAGGAGGTAAGGTCATGAAATCTGGGAATATGTAAAAAATGTGCCAAATTATTAAAATGTAATGTATGTAGATTATGATAACATTCTAGACACATTTACGGACATTCCTGTATGGTCTTTTCATGATCAGCTCTTCATCACATAAACAAATTCAGAAGTCTTAGATATATTTCCCTTATAAAAATTTCCCTATAAAATTTGTCCTTTGGCCTTCTCAGTAAAGAACGATCTGTGCTTCTACCTGAATGGCTTTTTAGGATGTTTAGTGAAAGATTCTGTATGAAATATATCACACAGGTATACCTGTGAACAGTGTGAATAAAATACACTTTTTTTTCCTCATGATAAAATTATAGTTTCTCATTTATTTTCTTTAAGGTCCACTTCTATTTTTTTCAAATTGCTAAATCTATTAAAAAAATAAATGTTGGGAGAAACATTAACAAGCTGCCAAAATATTCCTTATTTACCTGAAGTAGCAGAATATGATGATAAGCACCAGAAGGATGCTGCAAACAGTCACTGAGATCAGCAGGGCCTTGTGGTGAATGTTTCCTTCAGCAAAGTCTGGGGTTAAAAATGAGAAAGGTGGAAAATTCAGAAAGGGAGATGGTACGAAGTCAATGTCAGAAGTACATTGAGCACAAGATCATTTCTGCTCTTTTCTTGTGATTCCTGTACAGGATACTCCTGGATTCCCCAGGCATTTTGTGGGCTTCCTCTTCGACCCTCACTGACCATGAGAGAACTGACACTTCCAAAAGCCTATTTGTCTTCTGAGTCCTCACTCAGGCAAGACATCGCCTTCATTTGCAATTGCCTGTTTGCCTCTGAATGAAAAATCTATCAAGACCTGTAGCTCTGTGTCTTAACCTGATCAGCCAGGACATGCAAAAATTACTGCCTTTTTTAAACACTCAGATCAAGTAGCATCCTACTGAGTAGTTAATATTAAAAAAAAAAAAAAAAAAAAAAAAAAAAAAAAAAAGCACCAAACTGCATTTCTCCCAGAAGGGAAGACACAGAAGACCATTCAACCAGGCCATGAGAGGCCTTGAAAGTGTATTATCTCCATCATTACAGAAAAATTTGCCTCTTAGATCCTGTTTTAAACAGCTGAGCAGGATTTTTTTTCTCCATTTGCTCTACAGCAGCCCTGTGTGCCAGTAAGTCCTTCCTATGCTGGTTGGCAAAACTATCCTCCCAGTAGCTTTTCTGCAAAACACTCTGAAAATAAAACGTGTCAACTAACTTGTAGAAAATGCTGTTGCATAAAAACTATTAAAATGTTTCAGTCAACCTTTGATTAGGAGACTCCTATTCTCCTTTAAAGTGTAACATCAATCTCCAAACTTGTATTCTCAGCTCAGGCAAGCGAGTCTGACCTGCATGCGTGCTTCTCTGCTGAAAAACAAAGATATCAGCCCTATTCTTTTTTAACCTCCCCCACCACCCAAACTCTCAAAATTACAGTATTTCAGCCTGTAAATACACCAACCACCCTTCCAATAAAGGGATAATGCAAATGAGGGCCATGTTTCCTGAAGCTCTTCCAGCCTTGCTGTCTTGCATCCTTCACTCCAATGCCTGACACATCAGAGAATGCAAGAAATCTATCCTTATTGACTGGTCCTGGAACGACGTCATTATGTTTCAGATTTACAAGGGTAATGAGACCAGGAAATTCCTAAGGGACTCTTAGTTTACTCTCAGGCTCTTTTATTTTAAAGATCCAGTTTCTACTTCTATTTATTTTTTTTTTTTTTTGCTCCCAAACAATTTCTTCCTTTCCCCTTTCCCCTACAAACAGAGATTACCTACCAACACACCTCCTGATCACACCAGTCATGTTTTAACCTGCCACTACCTGCCCTGGGAGCACTAGCAATGTAAACATTCAGGACATGGCTGATGCCTCTGAAAGGGGACACTGACACCATGCCTATCAGGAAAACACTCGAGCCCATCCTTCTGCCTGCCACAGCAGATTTATCCCTGGCCTGCCACTCCAAGTGGGCTGTGGGTCGAAACCGAGAGCCCACCGGGAAACCCAGAGCTCTTGGGAAGGCGATGGCAGCTCGGCAGGGCTGAGGGCTCTGGTCTGTGCTTTGTAAGCAGCCTGTGTCAGCCACCACCTCCCTCTAAAATGTGTGGTTGTAGCAGCTTCAGATGTCACAGCCCATCAGATGAATAAAGCAGCATTCTGTATCTGGGAGAAACCCAGATAACCATTCACAGCAAGGGTTCTCCCACTTCAGAGTACAACACGACGCGCTTCTGTGCTTAGCAGTAATGAAAGCTGATGTCAGATGCAGAGGGAACAATTCAGATCTTACACTTGTGTCTGCTAGATGTTAAAAGCCATGTAAATCTGTGCATTTTTGCAGACACAGTATTGCCCATGAAGCTGTTCACTCTGTCTGTGCATGTGTAAGTATGCACATTTGAAGAGGGATGATAAACATGCTGAAATCTTGAATCAAATTCCCATAATTTTTAGGGTTCAAGTGATCCAAACCTTATGCTCCATGTTTCTAATGGGCTTCTACCATTCAGAAAAGTAAATAAATGCAGTTTAGTTTTCCCAGAGGCCAGAAGGCATTTTGGAAGTGCTGTGTAGCTCTCAGATGAACTTCAGGCTCCAACACTGCAAAATTCTTTGGGTACCCAAATGCAATTATATGAAGCAAGTGTAAGGAAAGCATGGAAGACACGAAGGAACGTCTTCTGATCTCCTTGCTGGGAGCAGCTGAGAGGATTTTGACCAGATGCAGAGCTGACCCTCTTGTGGTGGGTGGTGTCCCCCATGCTGACAGTGGCACAGCTTTTGCAGTGGCTCACTGTGCACAGCACAGGCATGCAACTGGCTCTCACAGGAGGGGAGAGTAAGTTCCATATGCCTTTCTATTTATTTGGCTATTAGAGAGGCAATACTGATGGTAAGTGAGATATCATCCCACCTTTCAAACACTTCCTGTGTTTTTAAAGCATTTTGGCAGGATTTCATTTGCTTGCTAACTTGTGGACTTCAAGAACCTGCTGGTGTGTGTGTGGACAACACAAGATTAAATGCAAGCCCCCATCCTTACACCAGCAACGTCTGTTTGTTCTGCTGCACTGAGCCAGGCTGGATTTCTTCTCCTGCTCCTCCAGCCCAGGCTGCTCCCCACGGAGCAGCAGGACAAACCTCCCTTTCCCTGCACTGTTTGACCAGGAGAAGGAATGGGGCAGCTCAGCTGTGAGTCTGCCTGCAGACCTGCTCATGGGCTCTGTGGCGAACACTGTGGTGAGTCCCAGCCAGCGCCAGTTTATGTGATGGAGGCACTCTGTCCTTTAAGAAGTCCAGTGCTGTGCCTTTTACTGCTGTGTTACTTGGAGCTGCAAGGTGCCAAGCAGCAGGGTTATGAGAATAAGCAGCAGCTTCCACCGAGGCAGCAGTAAGCGATTACCGGGAAGTGCAAAACAAATACACGGCAGGTTTGGGAATCTTCTGCACATACCTTGGCTGGCTGGTAACAGTGAAGCCCAGCAAACAGCACATTAACAGCTCCATGTTGTAGGAAAACAGGGATGCAGGCTGGGGTCAGCAGGGAGCTCGGCGAGACCAAGCTGCCGCTCTGTTATTCTCCTGCAAATTTCCCCCTCCTCCACCACTTGTTTCACTGACTGCCATCAGAGGGACCATGATGAGGAGTGCGTTGAAAATGCCACCCAGAAGGTTCAGAAGTCAGCATATCAAAGGGAGAGGAGGTTCTCCTCCCACCCTAAGTCCCTCCAGTTCAGAATGTTACAGTTATCCAAGTAAAAACGGCAGTGAAATCTGAGGCGTGGAGACTGTGTGCACACATCAAACCTCATCATTCCTCCAATCATTCCCTTGCCCATTCATCACTAGCTATACAGGCAGGGAGCCAGACACGGTGGCACCACCACTTCTGCTTATATAGGCTCTAAATCAGTAAAGACATATTTCTCCTTTTGACTGGTCTCAGCCTGTGCTTTCGCTGGGATTTCCAGGAATATCTTTTATTGTTTAAAGCAGAGGTGTTATATCAGACCCAATTATGATTTTCATTTCCTTAATAAGACAGATGTATAGCTGGCACAAAGATTTAATGGTTTCTCTGGGATATTTTATCCTGCTAGCTCTGTACCAAGATGAGCTCAAAACTTAGGCTTAGATGTCATTTCTTCCATCTTACTTAACAAGTCTTGCTTTGACCAGTGTTATTTTCTAGCTCACACTTTCATGTATGTGGTCCTCCTTTCTTTCCACGGGGGAGAGGAGAAGGATAGGGCATGGCATAAATCTTGCCTTGCAGCACATGCCAGGCCTGGAAAAGCACTTAGAGAACACAAGTCACTTGCCTTTGTAGCTGTTACCTTAGTGCATAGGTCAATTTTCAGTTTGACAGCCTCTGACCTGCAGCTGCATGCTCTCCCTAGACTTTGTTTCCCATGAGGTATCACCTCAGACATGAGTTCATCAGAAGCCAAATTTGTGTTTGTTTTTTAGATGCTGAAGAGCATACATACCTTTCATGTAACCCTGAATTTCAGAAGGTTATTCCAAGAAGCTTGTTTTTAAGTTCACCTCTCTTCCTCTGTACTTACAGTTTATGTTAAATTTGATAGACAATTCTAATATTACTCAGACGATCACAGCCTAATCTAAATGCTTCCAGTAGAAACAATGATCACAGCCACAGTACTGGGCACTGGCAGTAGCATGTATTTGTACACAGCATTTGTACCTATTTGCAGTGAGAGTCTGTGGTTCAAACTATGCCTTTTTTTTCTGAGGTTCCATACTAGGATACAGCAGCAACAAATTAAAACAGGCCTTGCACCAAGAATGACATATCAACTTAAGGCTTTAGCAAAGGTGATGACTTCAGCCCTGTTAAGCCAAATTTATTGAAGCAATTCCTGAAATGCATTTCTACAAAACACTGTCAGGATGCTGGTAGTGTGAGAGCTTATTAAAAAAAAAATCTTCTGAGTATGTTGAGTGACTACATCACCTTTTGTCTGTCATGCTAAAATAGCCAACTTTGCAACACAGAACAGCTATAACCCTGCTCCAGCTCTCCAAAACTTTACTTTTAAAAAATATTCTCTCTGCTGCCCAATGGATCTGCCACCATGGTTCCCAAGCAATATTTTATTTACCCTATATACATACAAAACAAACCCAGCATCGATCCAAACAACTTCTGCCACTACCAACAGCTTGGTTCATTGCTTTCTGTGTAAGTAGCAGATAACATTGCCAAATAACTAAAATCTTGGTAAGATGGATGTCTAGTGTTAAGCACTGATTCAGTATTTTTAAGTAGTCCTAATGTAGAATAAACTCAGCCAGTAGCAAGAAGAAATCATGGCAGTGTTTTCCAAACTGATATTTAATGAAAGACCAAGTAAGTGTGAACAAATATTGACTGCTTTTTGGAACTTCTCTCTCAGTCCAAAGAACTTTAAAAAATTAAATAAACCAACAAAGTAGTACATAATTCTTCTGTTGGAAGTCAGAATTTTATGAGGTTTCGCTGCCTTAATGCCTTGCTAGTAAACCATGAAGTATTTACATACTACTCTCCAAAGGCCTGACTCTGCAGCCCATCTGTGCAGGATTTCACAGGCCTGAAGGGAACAGCTCACATGAGTGAAGGCTTTCTCTGAGCATGCATCCGTGGAAGTATCTGCTGTTGGTGAAATTAAGAGTGCATCTGTGCACCAATCTGCATCTTCAACACCCAACACCACAATTATAAATTCTTCTGCAACTCCAAACTGACTCGACACTGACTACCACAATTCCTGCTGGTGCCAAGAGTTTATTATGGATGAATTCACACTTCCTTAGGAATACACTTCTATAAAACGTATTCTGAACACCCAGACAAAAACAGTTTTACCAGCTTTCAAACAGTGATGTTTAAACAAACAAACAAACAAAAATGCTTAAACCTTGTCTCAGTATCTACTAAGTTAATACATGTCCATTTGCTCTCAAATAAATGTTTTTTTTTAAAAGTGTGTGAGCTTTTATCCTACATTTTATTTTCAGCTACATTTTTCACATAAAAAATACACTTTAGGGAGTCATTATTATCCTAGTGCAGGATGATCAGGTCTTGCAAATAAGAAAAACTTAAAAGACTTGTGTCAAATCGAACCAACCGATTTGTGTGTGGAGTTATGAATGACAGTAATGCATGTTACAGGGGCTGGAGAGAGGATTCCATTTTATTATCTGCCTAACAAAAATAAAAGTCAGCAAGAGTTATCCTCTGCCGTGACCAGCCTAGGTCTTTGAGATGATCTATGATAGCTCAGCAGGTCCGTACCAGGACAGCATCTAATGCATCTCCGATGGATTAGCTGCATGTGTGCAACAGAAATAACAGCAAGCATCAGCACCACTCCACACACAACCCACAGGAATGGGGAGATACTGTTTAATGCCATTTATCTCTCTAATCACATGCTTTTGGATAGGGGTACTTCAGTCTGCTCTATTTTTCCCTAAGGCACAAGGACCAACAGCAGGAAAAGATCAGCTTAGGACTGAATTTTGTTCCCCTTACCACGATTCTTCAGTGGTGGCAGTGTAGGGTGAAGGTGTCTGTTGCAGTAATCTTGGCCTGTGCAACATTCAATAGATCTTCTTTGGTGTGGAATAGGAGTGTCCTGCAACAAGAAATTTAAATAGACAGCAAGTCATTACCCATGTTGTAAATGTACACAGTCATTCTGGAGCTTGAAAGATCTGCTTGCTAGCTGGACTGCAATCTGCTACATGTTTCTAGGATGTGTGGAGTAAGGATTTCTGCCAACCATCATATCCAGCAATATTTCATCCAGGTAATTAAGACATTAATTCATTCCTAACTTAGTCCTGTTGGTGCCTTAATGCTGCAGAAGGGACTGACTTTCTCTAATGGTGCAAGTCAGAAGTGTGAAGTCACATACATCCATCAGTTAGACCAAAAATGAGTTAATACAGGTATCCAAAACAGGTTAGCCAGGATAATACAGGAATTGCTGCGTGGACTAATTCAGCTGCAGCTTCTGGTCTCCTGGGAAGCTGAATAAAATACCTTCCATTAGCTATAATGATTAGACCATTCCTGTACTCATCTGAAACCATTTGAGGTTAACATGAGGAAAGGCCACCACCTCAGAACCACCTTGCTCCATTTTTCACACCCCTTCCTGCAGGGATACTTGTATTCCATCAGGTGATCACTGTACTTGAAGGGAATATCTGGCACCCAAAGTCCCAAACCAAAGTGCAACTGCATGTAAGACACAGATGTTGCTGCAGTTCACCAAATAATATCCTAACTAACTTTAGCTACCATGGAGATTTGAGGAGTTAAGATTGCAATTCTCTAAATTCAAACTTCCTCTGAGTGGGAATGTTACCAGTAGCAGCGGTGCCAAAACCAAAAACATGAGTTGTTATTATTAGGAGCTATAGTATCATCTTTTGGGGATACAAATGCACTCCCCTCAATAATCAATGCAGAGCAACTATCTGCTAAATGAACAGAAGTGAAAAACATGGACACAGCAATGTCTGCTGACTGCACTTTAACTGAAAACTATCAAAAATTCAAGTGACACTCTGGCAGAAAATGCTTCCTCACCCGACACTGGAAGTCTGAGCCCTCTAATCCAAGACATCCCTTGGTGACCAAGTGTCCACCGGACTCATCTTCTTCTATTATGGTGAAGCAGTAGCCATCGGTGCTGTGGATTGGAAAGAAGGAATCAGGAAAAGGCACTGAAGTGAAAAATACTGAATATTGTCTTAAACTTTGCTCCCTGCCAAGCAAATCTACCATTCACAAATGGACACACTGGGGCTGCTGCAGACCAGCTCCTGCACATACAAAGAAGGCTCTGCCTCGGAGCTGTGCGTTTACCTTTGCAACACATCACAGCCTAAACTCCACTAACAAACACCCCAGCTCTCTGCCTGTGGTCATTAGTGTGTGTTAAGACTTTGGAAACCTGTACAATGCAAGCTTCAGAGCTGCACAAGGTCTGCCCTGAGTGCAGGAACAAGGCACTGATATTCACACCACGGTAGAGACCTGAGGAAAGAAACACTTGAGATACTAAATGTAAAATATAATCATGAGTGATTTGTGATTCCTGTTTTAATCATATTATGAACTGCAACACTCCTGTGCATGAGTCCTTGAGTTATCATCATCACCCTTCATAGATGTTTACTTGGGTTATAAACCTGAAGTGATCCATAATGCTTCTGTTTACAGGAACGTGCACCAGGGAGGGCAAGTATACTAACAGATGGCTAGATGGTGCTGGTGATAAATGTCCTTCCGTGATGAAGGTCAAATGCCTGAATGCTATGGAAAGAGGGAGTGGAGGGCATGGAAAGGGTGGCTGCATTTTATTCAGACTGCTGTACATTAAGTACTCTGCACTCTGAGGGGGATACATAATGTGTAAGAAACAAAAACTGACTGATTTGCAAGAAGAAGATCCAAAAATAAAGAAAAAACTCTTTAATATAAGACATTTAAGGCACAGAAAAATAAAATATTCTGTTATTGCTCAGGAAAATAACATTGGCTATTATGTGCAATGAGTATTTTTCAGAAGAGAAGAAACAAACTCAGTTAAAACGAGGAAATAAAAAGAAAAAAAGATTAGAAAACTTAAATACAGCAAAATTTCAGATGATTTGCTTCTTACTTGAATGAAACAAGAGTCTAAAGAGCATCAGCAGCAAAGGCAATGAAGATGTAGGAAACGAGAGCCACAGTTACACATTTAAGAGACAAACACAATTTGTAAGTATTAGCTGCACGACCAAGAGATGCTGCATAGGATCATGTCAAACATTTTCTCTGGCATATTTTTATATTAGTGGGGCAGGATCTAGCCACGGTAAGCTTATTACTGCAAATAATAATCTATCATGGGTTACTGACTTCGGGATCTGAAAAGTAACCAAGTGCACGTTACAAATGACTTTATTGGAGAAGCCAGTGATGACTTCTACCCCTCTTTGACATTGCACATAGGCAGGAGGAAAAGGAGACAGTAACCCTTCTGGCCAGCAACCACCTCGATGTCATTGCCTGAACTGAAAAGATAGGAACAATAGGATTGCCAAGAGAGACTACAAGGAATCCATTAGAGTAGAATATTAGATTAGATTAGATTTTATTTGTTTGCATGGTGCCTTTGATTCAAAGTAATGAGTAAGTTTAACCCAGGGGACAGAGCAACAAAACAATAAATTGCTATCAAGTGAAACACAAAAATGGACTCCACCACTAATAGGCCACTGCAAAAACCCCAAAACTCTTGGTTCATCAAAGAAAAGCAGGGGAAGGAAAAGTCAAATTGTTTGCAAAGGGGAGAAAAAAAAAGTCAGAAGTTTTAATTCTATTTCTCTGACTTGTATGGGACTCTGATTCTTAGCTCACTTCTGAAAATTAGATTCAGGCTCCTCATGCACTTTATTCCCTCTAAAAATTTTACTCTAAATTTAAAAAGAAAAAATGAGTTTGGGTAGAGCAAAACGAAGAAGTTATAAGGCTACAAAAATAAGAAAAAATTATACTTTTTGCACACTTGAATAACGAAGGAAAAGTGAGATGGGAAAAAAAATAGCATTGCTGAGCAGAAAAAACACTGGTACTGCTTGTCTCTAGCTCTAAGAAAAATCCGAACAACAAAACGTTTTCATGCAATGTAAGAACTCATTATCTTTTTGAGAATTTCTGAGGTGCTTGGGTGAGAGGCAGAAGGGACTCTTCTGAAAAGAAAGAAGGATCTCCTACCTGCTTCCCCCCCTCTCAGCCCTGACCGCCTCTCCTGGTTCACAGGTGGACCACACACAGCAAGAAAAGGGCAGGGCACACTCCTGCTGTTTTATTGATTACCCCAGCTCACACCTGATTAGGGTAGAATATCTTACTAATATAGCCAGTAAGAAAAAAGTCAGAGATGTGTGCACAGTCTCAAATTTTATGTTTATTTTGGTGACTACAGAAAGAGAAACATCTATACATCACTGATACTTCAAAGCAGTATGAAAAACCTATTCTCCACTTCCTAGAAAAAAAAATTGTAGTATAGAACTGCTATTTTTTAAAAATCTGCAATGTGAATTCTAATTTTGTGTAATTTGATTCTGCAGATGGTGTGTAAAGAAGGAATTCAATGTGCTGTTACTGGACACATCTGGGTACACACCCAGTAACCTCCTCCACTGAAGCACCATCTTATTAGAGAATGGTGCAGGGGAGTGATTAAATTCACTTTGGATGCAATCACTAATAAGCACAGATCTGCTATGTCACATATTTGCCAGGAGTGAATTCTTACAGCCAAGTCAAATGCCAGGAAAATAAAGGGAGTTAATAGCGAAACATTGACAGACACTGATATAGAAGGTGCTGCTACAGCTACAGATTACCACAAAGAAAGCAGGGATCTTAACTCAGACCTTTCCTAAATGCCACAAGAGAGGAACCAAGGCCAACAGCTTTGCATCTGCTCACACAGATGTCCCCACTGGCCAGCAGCCATTTCTCACAGAAGATGTGACTCCTCAGCTACCAAAACCTGCTGAAGATTTCCCATCTGGCTCTGTGAGTGTGTGACACAGCCAGGGATGGCAACACATAAAAGCAACATATTTCTCTCATTCAAAGCCTATCACAAAGAGATAGGTAACTTTCATAATTTGATAAAAAGACTCCTTATCTTTAATATGATTTCAAATGAGTCCATACAAGTATTATTACTTTTTTCCACTCCTACTCTTTATATTCCTCATTTTGATACCAGAAAGAGCAAAAGCATCTTTTCATTTCCATCCAAAGCAACGTGACAAGACCCTGCACTCTTTTAAAAATTATTTTAAAAATTCCTGTATAAAGGAGAAAATTTTAAAATAAACATTAAAAATTTGAAAGACTAACATTTAAGATCTCACCACAGCTCCTTTATCAGAAAACATTCAGCTTTTCCCTAAAAATTAAAGTTGATTAAAATAAAAGTTGTCCGAATTCAGTGCTTTGGCCACCGCCAAAGTCTTTTTTCTTCTACATAACAAATGACAAAGAAAATTCAATCATATTGTCTGGAGAAGAGGGAATGAAAATAACATCACTCAAGTGAGTTATCACCCTTTGTAACACTGAAAAAGCAACTTAATTATTTTATTGCTTTAGATAACCAAAGACACAGTTGGGCAGAAATACAATCTAGTAGGGCAACACATAGGAACTTAAACTTTATCAGCCCAATCTTTAAAACTGTCAGCATTTATTTGTGCATGAAAATAGAGTGTGACAAGGCACCTAATTAGCCTCTGCCTCTACTGCAATCCCATTACAGTCAAAGCCAATTAGACGTAACACCGTGTTTTAAAATATGCAATTAATTATGATTAGACACAACTGTCCATGCATTCACTCTGAACACAGAAAACTTGAAATGGAACAATAGAACAAGGTCCTGGTTGTGTTCAAAGCAGCTTTGACCTTCTTTACTGAAAGCCTTTTATGAACCACACAGATGTTCAGAAAGAATAAAGTTTCAACAGGCAGCAGTTTAACACACCCTTTACAAGCAGAGGATTGTGAGCCTTCCCCAAAGGTTTGAAGTGTCAGGGCCTTGAGTGCACTACCCCTCTTCCCCCTCTGGATAAGCTCTGAGCAGTGGTAGAGGAGTGTCTGTCTCCAGCCACGGGAAGGGCTATTGCAGGAGCTGTCTCTGCCCGCTGTGGTCACATATCCATGGGGAAATGGGGTCCTGGTGAGTGAGGGTATCAGCCTCACTCCTGCTCCTGCTTTGGCCCCTTTTTGCTACACCTTGGCATTAACCCTCCCTTGATGAGCTCACCCTGTAATGGGTTTTCCAAAACTTCACTGTGCTCACAGACTGCTCCATTCTTTAAAGAACACTCTTAACTGGAGCTATGGCTTTTCTGATTAGATAGAAAAGCATTCTGCCTTTTTAAGCTGCAGTGTTATCCTTAGCTCTCTAAAGTACTGTTGGACTTAAACTGCACAAGTACAAAGAAAGGGAAATTCTGTATAGGAACACAGCAGGCTGATGGAGGATTTGATACAGATGTGGTTAAAGAATATTGGCTTTTAAATTTCTACAAATACAATTATGGAGAAGATTTTAAATGGCCACCAGATGTCCTCATTTTTATATAAACATTCAGACTCATGGTAGTATGGGCCGGATATATACTTTAAAGCTGAATACCTGTGGTAGCAGATAAAAATCTTCATGTGAGATGACAGATTGCTTTCTATGAGAAAATTTTAATGGTGATTGCAATAGGGCTAGCTATTCTATTCTGAGAGTTTTAATTTAAACACAGCTGGAAATGCTTTTGCATTGAACTTTCAGAGGTTCTTGCTCCTGGGCTCATAAAATGCTTCACTGCTTTAGTGAGATCCCTGGTAAGGACAGTGGCTGATGCTCTCCAGAGCCCAAGGCTCATCCAAGTCCTGGCTGTGGATGTACTCAGGGAATTTCCTGGGTGTCAGTGCTTTGCCAGGCCCTTGGGTGCCCCAGAACACACTGGCTCATTCCTGTTGGGCTGGCAGATCCAAACTCTGAAGGTCCAAGCACAGCTCAAAGCTTAGCAGATTGAAAGCGCTGATAAGAGGTTTGATTTTCAAATTTTTCTTAAAAATATAAAATGCAAAATTCTTTTAGTGGCTACATCTGAGGCAAGCAGATAATGAATGCAATAACTTAATCTGAAGCAGTAAATTTATTCTTCAGACAAACACTGCATTCGATACTTCCTGAACTTCAAAATGGGGAAACTTTCTTTATAGTGATGCTCAGTGATTCCCCAAGTGCTTTAAAACTGTGCCAACAGTCATTCACACAGAATAAAATACAAAAGTTACTGCCTGATTAGTAGGATCATCCCAAAACTCAGGGGAAACTAATAATCCCTGCTAACCTGGTTGGTTGTGCTCAAATCTTTTGAGACTTGGTCTCTATCCAGCCAACTAACCAGATACAAAACAACCAGGCTAACCAGACACCTAATAACCACTCCTTCCCAACAGTAGGCTCAGGATCTTCTTTTCTCTGTAATCCATAATTCCAACTGTGTAGTAGGGAATTTAAAAAATGAATTATTACACTAACAGTTAAACAGATGCAGGGAAAATGAGGGGTGTTGAGTGCTTCACACCTCACTGTAGCTCTCACATCAAGGCACTGGGAGCCATAGCAATGATCACTATCATGAACAGGATTACTGCTGACGAGCCATGAAGGCAGTGCATTTAAATTAATTTAATTTGTTTTCTATTACTCCAAACTCCTCAGCCATTTTTCACTTACAGTGTTGCTCACTGGGCAAGTGGCAAGGTGGGTATTGCTCAGGTGACAGCACAGGGCAGGACAGAGGAGTTGATCTAAAGCAAGTCTCCTGACTGTTCCAGGAAACTCCTGACTGGACAGAAAAGTGATTAATATTTGATGGATATATTCCAGCTTCATTTATTACTTTGATGTCTAAATTGGAAAAAAAGAATTCTGGCAGCAAAGCAGAACATTCAAGCCTGAAGTCTTCAAGGATTATGAAGACAAAAGGAGTTACAATTTTGTGTTTTATTACCACTTAACTGCCTATCCTTGGGCATTAACACCTAAAAAAAACTTTGACGTTTGACATTTGACATCATAAAGGAGACTCTGAAGAGAGTTTCTTTAAAGTACTGCAGTGAGGGAAAATGCACAAATCCATTCCAACAGGACATTGACTCATGGTTCCATGAAAAATACTTCATGTCAGTGATGTCTACAAAGCAACGTGCAAAAGCAGGCCTACCCAGCTGGGGGGATAAACCTTGTTCAATCAGTTCCTTAACATTGATCCCTTTGTGCTTCCTAATTCATGGATTTAAAAGTCATCTGCAAATTCCCTGTTGCTGTGTGCGTGAGACAGCACGTATGAAAGCTGTGGCTCTTGCTGGGCAGGAACAGGAAACAGCTGATTCACGCTGCAGGGGATCTGCAAATTGATATCAGAGTGGGGTTTTATAGCTTTTTAAACAGACTGTCATGTGAGAGCAGTAAGGTCTAACCCCTGGCTGGAGCATGGGCTAGTAGGAAGAGGTTAGAAAGAGGAAATTGTATTTACAGCTGTCACAAAAACTTTGATGTATTTTAGTAGGAAACTGCAGGCTGAGAAGAATTAAGCCAGGCTGCAAAACCACACTCAAAAATCCAACAAAGCAATCAGTATCTTCAGCAATCTTAGGCTTTCCCTCTTTATCTTTTACATAGTCTGCCTTGAAGAGCTGACACCATTGTTGGACAATCTCACCTCAAACAGCACTGCATCTCCAGCTGGGCTCACATCTGTGGCCTGCTTCGATGCTTCCCTGACTCCCACAGCTCCACCAGACTCTTGGCTGGTAGTTGGTATCTCCAGTATCACACTTGCTCTAGCCAAGCAGAGAAATTCAAATTCCTCATATGGAACATGAAGAGCCCAGCCCAAATTTGCTGCAGCTAAAGCAAACTGTACCTGCATCTCAAGCCAAGACAGAAGTTCATTCAACCTTCACTCAACCTTCACTCAACAGCAATTCTATGTGTCCAGCAAGAGCTGCTTTGGGTAGGGGAACATCAGCTTGGTAACCCCACAGGTGCCCTCAGTCACCTCTGCTTGCTCCAGCCAGTGAAACACAGACCACTGCTGAGCCTTCAAGGAGCTTGTGCACATCTGGACCTGCCTCTCCCCCAGGGAGCCAAAAGGTCCTGAGGAAGCAGAATCTACCCCAAATAAGAAATCTGTAGCACTCTAAGCCCCAAATTAAACAGAAGGCTACAACTAGTAGACTAAAATACTCAATGCTTCACCTCAAGATAGTTTTCCTTTCAGCATGGAAACAAACAAAAAAAAATATAACACAAACCCAAAGCCTTAAGGACTTACAGATACAGCTGCTGCAGACACAAACAAAGAGCAGGGTTCTTATAAACAGTATTCTATTGAGAGAGATTATAAATCCATAAGCATTTATTGACATTTCAATATAGCTCCATTAGGTCTCCTCTCATTAACTGCATGCACATTTAAAAACAAATTTCAACCTTCAGAATATTTCATATGCAATGCATTAAAACAAATATTATCTAAAATGATAAAAATCTGTATGTCCTAACACAACAAAACACAACACCCATGCAGCTGATATCTAGGTAAAATTACTTCTGATTTTTAGACACAGTGAAAAACAAATCATCTACCTATTACTGCTTAAATAAAAACTGCGACACCCAACTTGGGATTGCTGAGCTACCACGAGTATGTTTTCTCTTGCATCATCACCAGCTATGTGTCCCACAAACCTGCAGGTGCTGTTGACTGAGTCCTCAGGGCAGTGGTGGTGGCACTGGCAGGACAGCTTCTTCTGGGGAGGAGCAGGGGCTGTACTCTCACCATCTCTTCTGGTCTCCATGCTCAGCTTGCCAGAACTTCTCAAGGGCATGTTGTCTAGAAAACCGGCTGTAAGAGAGGAAGAAAAACAAACAGTTCTAGGCTGTATTGCAAGACTTGAAAGGAAGGCCTTTAAGTACTTCTACCTATCAAAATTTAAGAAAGTTGAGATGAGTGTCCACTACAGAGTGTTTTTCTGTAGTTTGAAATGGTCGCCATGGTTGAGGCTTATTGGACCTCGGTGGTATTAGATCAAAGGTACTGATGTTCGAGTTCTGCCACTGCCAAGGGATATATTGTGCTTTTATTATTATATATTGCACAGTACAGCTTTTCTTCTATTGCATTACACAGGTCAAATCCTTAGTTACACCTTTGAGCTTTCTTTATCTCTACAGCACTCGGCACAGATCTACATTCACTGAACCCCATAAAAATCAGTGGAATTTATGGTACTCCAGCCAAAACAGAACATGGGCATACAATTTAACGAAGACTTAACAGAAAGTGATGTTTTTTCAAATTCAACAGCACATTCTGTCACTGAATTGCAAAAGCACCGCTTGGAAAACAAAGGAAAGAGCTCATTTCTGTAAAAGAAAAGTCTATAAACAAAGTAAAAGAGAAGAATGTGGTTTCGGATGAACAATGCTGAAATATATGGAGGTGATTATTTCTAAAAATATCAGACTACTGAATCTCCATGGAGCTGGTGGAGTACAGCTGGAGATGTTGGTGATAGGCTAGGAGCTGTTTAAGCAACCTCCTTCCCCCAGCTCTATTCATAAATATCAGCTTTCAAGCCCTTGTGAAAGTTTTAAGCCTCAAAGAGAAAAATGAGATTAGCATGAAAAGCTTCAACTGGTAGTTCCTCACTCTCCTTTTGGTCCCCTGTAAGAAATTTTACCAAAGGGTCATTTACAAGCAGCTGTCTCCAACAGAGTCTTGATTTACTGTTAAGTCTTTATAAACAACTGGTATTATAATTATTTTGACTGCCCTCTACTCTTAACAGTTTCCCAAATTTCCATCGTTAAGACTGATTTATTGTGGAGCTGACAAAAAAAAAAAGTATCTTTTTTAGCTCCCTATGGAGAGACAGGGTAGGCAAACAGGCAGAGGGGACAGGGACAAGTAGCTACACTCCAGGGTTTGGACTGCAATCAACAACTGAGGTGAGAGTGAGGCTGAAGGACGTTCAAGCAGTGAAAGGCTGGAGGAAGCATGGGGCTGTTCTACCAGTCCTTGCTCTTAGGAGGACTGAAAAGCCCAGCCTGGGCTTCTAGGAGCATGGGACCAGGCAGGGCACATCATGCCTCCAGCTGCACATCCCTCCTTGCCTGTGCTGGCTCTGATGGCACAGGATAGGCACAGAGAGGCATAGGGAACAACAACTGGAGACAGGCTTTAGTTGTCTGCAGTGTAACATGAGGCAATGCAAGCTCATCCCCAGTAAAGTCAGAAAAAAGCTGTAACTTGTTAGCTCTGGGAGAAGTGGGGCTTTGCACATAAGAACAGTGCACTTAGAGAAGTGCTAGTCTTTTTAACATCATAGCCCTTCCACTCCTTGCACAAGAGGTATATTAGTAATATTAGGGTGATACACATGAAAAGGAATGATTCACCATGCCAGACTAATACTCCTATGAAACACAAAACTCACACAGCTTGACCTTTGCTCAGTACCTCTGTATCCCACTGAAACCAATTGGCTTCTTGATAAGCTCTCACCTGTTTCTAAAGTCAAACCAGACAACCAGTTACAAAACATACACCATGGGCTTGTAACCCTTGTGCCCAGCATTAATATGGATAAACTGGATTCATGACACAACTGGCTGTCAGTGCCACACTGTTTTCACTAACATTTGGCAAAATCAAAACTAAATACATGAGTGCATATATGTGTTGTGCACTTGCAGCTGTACCTTTAGATGAAGTAGATGTTTAAATTAATGGGGAAAAAATGCACTGTTGTTTGTTTCTCCTGGCATGATCAGGTAGCCTGTGTATAAAAAATTAATATCAATAGATGTTTGCTCCCTGGGTCACAGGATTAGGGATTACCTAAAATCTCTTCCAATCAGCAATTTTTGTCAGCATTACCTCGCTACCATTGAATGGGGAGTGTTCAGCTATTAGCATTCCTGTCAAGGATTTTCAGACTTCAAGCTTATGTGACAACCAAGTGAACTTCTAGCTCATGAGTGTAATAGTTTGCTCTGTACATCATTTCCACAGCTACGTGCAGTTTTAGCAGGGATCTTTCCACAATAAGGAGCGTAAAAACAAAAGCTTCTTACACCTAGCACAAAAAAAGGGGGAAAGGTTTAGTAACACATTTGATGGTGTCTGAATATGTTAAATTTAGGCAACTAAATATCATCCTCATAATATATACAACCAAAGATCATTCATTTTTCCAACAAGGATATAATCTGTGGCCATCACTCATCAGCAATATGATCATAAACAGCTTCTGCAAAAACTTGCCATAAACAACAGCTTATGCCCCTAGACCTGGTTGTACTCTCAGATATAATAAGACAGGCAGAAGTTGCTGAATTGAAATAAAAAATCTGAAGTACCATCAAAGCATCACAGGTGGCTGTTTAGAGATGTAGTTTGGTTTGGGGAAAATTTATGACAGATAGGCTGGCACTCAAATTTACATCTTCCAAGAGTTGGAATTAGAAATGTAGCCTAGTATTTTGCTTCTACCTAATGCCCAGGGTCAAAACTAGTGGAAAATCATTGCAGTTCAGTGTCAAATATATTAAATCGAATAAAACTGAAATAGGCAGGAATGAGACACTTTCAATCAAGCTCTTTTCTGTCTTCTAAAATGTAAAACTTCTCACTCTATTCTCTTCCCACTCTATTCTCTTGCTCCTTTCACGCCTTCATTTCCTGGCTGCTAGCTAAAAGGATGGGCAGATCTTTTGCCTCCGAAATTCAGGTGTCTTACCCAGCAGATAACCGTGGAGCATGCAGGAACTCTTCTCCTCCCACTCAGAGCTGAGTTTTAGCAAAGTCTCTTGACTTCTAGGTCTGCTTGAATTCAGCACAAAACCATTTTCCAGCAGTCCCTTCCCCAAAAGGAAACACGTAGGAAGGAACTCACAAGAGAAGTGGGGAGAACTTTCCAGCTTGGCAACAAGCTCCTCCTGATTTCAGGTGTGGAAAGCACAGTTTGGAATGGTAAACAGCTTGTTCATCTTGCATTTGCTGCTGTTCTGTAACAAACACATGTTGGTCATGCAGACCTGGCTCTCTCTAGGGTTTAGAAGCCCTTTGGGTTTTGAATGCTCTCCTGGAGCCCTGAAAGCAAGAGATTTCAGGATATTTAAGTTTGGTGGCTTCTTTGCTGTAGCCTGTTCTGTTGTAGTCGGCTCATGGTCAGCTTCCCATCCCTGATGCACTGAGCACAGTTTGGGAGAACTGCAGAAAAACAGTGGTATCAAAAATAAGATTATTTTAGTCTGCTGAGAAACTGACTGCATCAGGGAATTCATCAAAGCAGTTGAACACCTGAAGCTCATCATTAGACTGGTACAGATTAATCAAGTTCAGCTGAGTTTCTCACTTAACTATCTTCTTCCACTAAAATTCACCAGCATGTACAAAGCACCATCCACCACAAGGACTGTCAGTCAGCTGCCAGGGCTTTGATATCTCTTTGGAGTACTACTCCTGGGAAATACTTTCCTCTCTAGGACTGGGACCACTGAAAACTGTGATGTGATGACCTCTGTCATGAATCTCTACCTGAGAATGGGGACTGTGTGCAGAATGTTACTGCTTTGTTTTTTCCATGTGTTAGTGCATCTCTCCCTCCATGCTTTGTGGTCCTTTACAGAAAGGAACATCTACAAAGATTCTGAATCCAGGAGAAGGAAAACAATGAAAATAAAGTGCTGTAAAATGAAAGTCATTCTCATGGTCATGCAGGATAATGTTAATGTCTAATTTAAACCCCTACTAACCTCCACTGCCAACAAATAATCCTTCTTGGATATAGTCTTCCATCTATCAGCACTAAGATTTGCAGCAAAATACTTCGTCATGTGGCAAACCTTTTCATGGCGTTTCAGGGGATTCTGCTGCAATTTTTTAGAAGTGTGAGAAGCAATCATAGATCCCCCCTCCACAATGACAATGAAGTAACTATGAGGGTGAATTCTAATGTGGTTTTAAACAATGTTGTTGTTTGTTGGTTTGACAGGTCCGCAGTGGTACCTCGCACACAAAAGGAAAATCACCTATTTAAGATTTACATTGGCTCATGTAGGTGCAGAAAAAAAATCTGATCTAAAGAGCCAGTCTCTCAGTGTACATTCAGTCCTCAAATTCTCTGCCATGGCTGCCAATAAGTACTACAGCCCCCGCCAGCTGTAGCCATAGTTATGTGATTTGGACAGAAATTTCTCCACTAGAATCTGGATAAAGCCCAGTAACTCATTTCACACCGGCCCATAGCCATTGGATGGTAATGACTTTTGGGCACTGCTCCGATTCAACAAGTCTGGTAATGCAGGAGGTGAAAAGCTCTTTATTCAGTTTTTCTCTATTCTCTGGTTTGAATCTTAAGCCATCCTGTTCCTGGAGGATGAAGAATTAGCAGTAGTTATTTTAACAGATTGATTTCTGTGCCACAGCTGTGAGATTTATGTGCTGTCAATGCAGTGAAAAAAGCAAATCTCTCATGACTTTGCAGGAGTCTGTAAGGAGTAAAAGTCAGACTTGCTCCTTCCCCAAACAGATGCTAAGGACAAAAGAAAAAAAAGTATCCGGTATTTGTGCCGACTCCTTTCTTCACAGGGTATTTGAAGCCTCAGATTGGTTCAATACCATCCACTCACGTTTATCCTCTGACCGGGAGCAAGGCTTACTGCTTCAGAGAAGGCACACACCTAAGAAGCTCTACACATCATGGAATAACTGTTTCAACTGCTCCTTTGGATTGGAAATTAAGAATATTCATACAAAAGTGTCTGAACAGTAATTGAAAACAAACCAAAACAATGCAAACCTGAGAAGAAAATCAGTCAACTTGATAAAATAGTTAAGATGGAAATTTTAAACCACAAGATGACTTCATCTATGCCCTGCACTAATCTACATAGTGTGCTTTCCCTCAAAACAGACTTTTATTAAAATACAAAACTATCTTGCAACACCCTGCTAGAGTTTCCTATGCCATAGCATAAACCACAGCCTGATGACTTCCCACCAGACCAAGGTTATACCATCAACATGATTGTTTTAGGAGAAAGGGAAATAAGTAACTGCTAACTCACTGTACTTTACAGTTACCAGATAAAAGAATTTCCATGGGATATTTTCTGGCAAATAGTCAGCAACGAAAACACAGCACAGTTAAAAGACTTGAAATAAATTACACCTCTTAACTCAGCCTGATCTACTGTATAAAATAGTCAAGAGGTAACAGTAAAACACTTTTTATTGGTGATAATTATGTAACAGAGAAGGAAAACTGGATCATGATAGTTTCCCTTTGCTGGATATTCAAGGCTACCATAAAACTCAAGGAAATATCAGATGCTGAGACCTTCATATTTTTGATCCAAAGCCACAGTAAACAAAATCTGGCATTAATACACCAGACGAAACAAAAACAGCATGCTTTGTTTTTCAGTGTGTTACTATATTGCACTAGTGAGCCCGAATTGGTATCAATCTGTGTTTGAAAAAACCTTGATATATATCCACTGTAATAAGCTGACATACTACAAAAAACATAACATCGTAGGGCTTATTTATGATTTGCACCATTTCCCACCTATGCTGGATTTCCTGTATAACAAAATACAGAGAACCTACAAGTTGCTCCTTCTCACCTGAGTATTTCAAAATTTGGAGTGGTTTTGTTTCTATTCATAATGCAAATAAGATTTAAAATAAAATTTACTTTTAAATAACCTGTCAAGGCAGTTTTCTTAAAAACTGTTCCTGTCCATATTCATAGAATTACGACTGAGTGCCAATATAGCTACAAGCATCCAGCACTATTTTAAACTATGTCTTTATTTTTCAGAATGATTAGCTAAAAAGTTTAGCATGTAATATAACAAGCTGTGACAAAGCCACGGAGAAAAGACCCTCCAAACTAAAACCCATTCCATACTACTCACAACTTACAAACACAAAGACTTCTTTGGTAACACAGCCCATGGAAAATGCACATGTAATTTGCTCTGTTTTCCTCATTTCTAATGCCCCCATTTGTTTCCCATTTGGAAGAAAACTGGAATTAGTTAGCACATTTTTCATATCATGAGACAATGCACCAACACAATGTAAAAAAAGTAGAAAAGAAAGACAACTTCAAAATTTCTAAAGGGAAGTGCATGCAAAGTGTTTTATCCTGTCAGCTTGGACTCAGTAAAATCTATCCCTACCCACTGTAATTCCCCATTAATAAATATTCTCCAACTGTGTCAAACATCTTGTCTAATTCTACCTGCTACAATTCTTTGGTTTAATGTGTAAATGCTCCATGACAAAATAAAAGGTTTTAAAATATAAGTTAGTCTTTAATATTTGCAAAGCTAAATGAGCAGATAGTTCACATAATTGTCATTAAGATATCAACACATCTTATTTATTTTTAATCCCTTTTCAAGAAGAGCTGTAGTACTTTGCACAGCAAAGGTAAATATGTTGGAGCTATCAATCTGGAACAATTAAATGCAAATACCTCATAAATGCTCAGGTGAGATCCAATGTCCAATGTGAGAATGACTGATTCTTCTGGACACAGAGAAAACAGAGATATTGAAGGCCACCTTTGCATCTGCCTTCAGTTCCAAGACCATCCCTCAGCAATCTCTGACCCAGAAGGAATGCTTTAAGGAAGACATTCCCTTTGTCAAGCAGGACTGGGTTAGAGAACACCCAGACAGATTTGATACCCACAAGTCCATAGGCCCTAACAGGATGCATCTATGAGTGGGGAGAGAGCTGGCACACACCAGAATGAGTTTACTCATTATCATCTTTGAAAGGTTGTGGCAATCCACAGAGGTACATGACAACTGGAAGAAAGCAAATGTCACCCCAGTTTTCAAACAGGGCCGGAGGGAGGAGCCAGGAACCTACTGGCCAGTCAGCCTGACTTTAATGCCTGAGATCAGCTCACTTGGATGGAGCACAGTAACACCAGGGTGGTGGGTTTGGCCCCATAGGGGCCATTTACTCAAGAGCTGGACTTGATGATCCTTGAGGATTCCCTCCCAAGTCAGAATATTCTGTGAAAGGAGAATGATGGAGCACCTCTTTCTGGAGGTCATCTCTGTCAACATGAATGACAAAAAAGTCAGTCAAAGATCAGGAGTAGTCAACATAAATTTACTGAAGTTAAATTATGCTCAAAACAGGAGATAGAAATTAGGGCACAAATATGTCAAAAAGGTAATTTGGATATTAACAGCAGAGTCTGTGCCATACTCTACATCTTTTAAAAATATTTTTAAAAAATTGGAAGATTATTGTTAACATCCTAAGGTAGTTATTTATGTTTCTAAGCTGCAAATCACCACATATACTTGCAGTTCCAAGCAGAAAACACCAAATGTGATCATCAGGAGATTATGCAAATATCACTACAAGTGATCTTGAAAACTCTCCTGAACAGAGCAAAGAATATACAGATGGGAAGCAACACCATGTGATTCCATTGCTACTAATCCATGCTTTGCTGTCTGATCTTTAGGAAAGCAGCAAAGATTGCACTGGGCAAACTGCAGATTTTTACTCATTATCATTTCAGATGATATTGAGATTGAGGCATTCAGACAATGGAATTTAAAAGCAACAGCAAGAGACAGCTTTGACCTCATGGCTCTCTTAGATATGTTTAATAAATCACTGTCACTCTCGTTGCCTTTCCAAAGAGAAGAAACACAAGAGCACCATGTGGTTGAGACAAAAATAGTGCCTGGAAGATAAAAATACCAGCTAGCCATTCTCACCTCAAGATCAAAGACTGCACCTGGATATTTAAATATAATGAGCATGTGCACATGCCATGCTTGCAGAAACCAGTGCCAACACTGTTCAGAGGTGCCAGTGCCCTTCTGGCTGACTGGGTTTGTCTGTTCAGGAGTAAATGTGACATAACCCCAGGCAGCCTGAAGACCAACTACTTCATAAATTACCAACTCCTTTCTAATTTCTGCTACATTAGTGTTATTCCATTTTTATCTTTTCATAAGAATAAATTAAATGGTGCAGATATTCACAAAACCAGAACTGTCATATAGCTGTTATGGTATAAGCACACTGTATTTTTAATAAATTCTTTTTCAAATTCTGTGGCCATATATATATATAACTTCTTTTAAAAGTTTATTGATTACCTTACCATGCTTTCCAAATCATGGGGACAATGAGGCTTCCCACCAATTCCCCATCCAACTTTTCCTCAAGTGCTTGTCTATCTTCCAGAAGGACAGAATATTTGGTGTCTGAAAAAATGACTAGTATTTTGATAATTTTTCATGGATTAATATCATCAGTTTCTCAAAATCCCATGTGCTTACAACACTCTCAGCAACTAACCATTGAGGAATGAAGTGCTCAAGGATCTCCAAGAATTTTTCTGCCTGGAGGCAAATGCCACCCTGACAGGTCACCAGGCCAAGCAGAGTTTTAAGCAACTGAACAAGTGACAGTATAAATTCCTGCGCTGTTAGGCTGCCAAGGCAGGGACTGCATTGAACTGACTGCTGCTACTGTTGGGCTCACCACACACGCTGTGCAGGCATTTGAACTGCATGTGTGGAAACCGTAAGCGATGAAGAAGATCTTTGTGTTCATGAATGAGAGCTGAGGCACAAACCTTATCTTCTGCAAACAAAGCTGAATGCAACAGAAAGTGTCACTGACTTACTCACTTTGACAAAAAACAAACAAATCCATTTAGAGGAGCAGGAAAGCATCTCTACTGCAAACCAAAATTAATTGCACGCATGGAACAACAATAATGCATTCTGACTGCAGACAAAAGCACTACGGTTTTCCATAAGCATTTCCCTCTCTGAATGCTCCAGAGTTCATGTCTGGGCAGGAAGGGGATGTGTGCCACCCATGCCAGTGACACTGACACCAACCATCAACCAGTGCCCACCAACAGGCTTCCATGCTCACCCACCCACTCGGGCCTCTGCAAGAGGAGGAACCAGCCCTCAGCTCCACTGTGTTTCCTTGCTTTGCTTTTTTCCCAATGCCACACAGATGTATCTTCATAACTGCACTTCATACACAACCTCAAAACCCAAGAAATGCGCACTGCAAACACCCTCAGCAAGCTCACATCCCATGTGCTCTTCTCCTCAACCAGAAGCTTTCAAGAGATGCATGACCACCTTTCTTTCATTCTCTACAGATTTCTCTACTATTCTCATCAAATGTAAAACCTTTTTTTTTCCAGTGTCCAGCCAGATATGAACAGCAATGAGTAGGAGAAAAAGTTCATTTGTTTTTATTATTTGGCTATTTTTCTAATAACTAGTATTTGAAATGTATAGAACAGATGCAGCATTTTAATAAGCATTACTGACATACACAAGCACTATATATCACTGAAGTTAGACAGAAGGGTGACTATCACTAAGGCTAAAACCAGTCTCAGCTCTGAAATTCATGCTACAATGCAAACCTGGCACCAAAATTAGCCTATTACTGCCAAAACACTTATTTTTTAATTAAATTCAAATCCAAAGGTTAATACAAAGGAGAAAAAGTGAAACATCCTTTCAAGATCAGTTCGAGTTCAAGATCAGGCTGATTTCCAAGTACTAACTCTTCTAAAAATCTCTTTTTTCTCAATCCTCACCAATAAGGGTAACAGGAAACCTTTTATCTGCAGTGTTTTCTCTGTAAATCTATCACCTTTCTCCTTAAATCTAAACCATCCAAAAGTGCACCTAAAGGTTGCATCGGCCTCCTGACACCGTCCAAACTCTGACTCCCAGTCCAAGTGAATTAATTGGAAATCTCCAGAGAGTGAGTGTGTGTGTGCTCCACATCTTGCCAGCACACCAGCAGCACTGCTTTTCCTTCAGTCCCCCTCTAACCTTCCTGAAGAACCCACCGAAGTTCACTGTTTTACTTTTTTTTTCCAGTGTCTTTAAGGAGTTCTGCTCAAAGCAGGCTTAAAAAAAAAAAAAAAGAAAAGAAAAGAAAATGAAAGAAAAAACGAGAAAAAGGGCAAGACGAGGAGGGGGAAGCACGAGTGCTTTGTGAGCTTGAAAAGCTAAAGCCTTCTACTTACGTGGAGTTTCCACGCGCTCGCTACATCGCTGCCAGATTCCCCGCGGATGAGAGTCATGTGAGGAGGCAGAGGGTGGCTCTGCTAAGCAAACACAGCACCGTAGGCCGGGCTAATCCTGCACCTGTGGCGTGTTATTCAGCAGTAAAGAAATGTAGTCCAGGCTGCCTCTCCTTAATACGGCTCAGCTGTTTCCCTCTGCGCTCGCTTTGATTGTAAGCTGGCAAACAATATTATTTCAGCCAGGCGCAAAGGGGTATTCAGGCTACATGGGATGTGACAGTAAAAAGGTGAAGGAAAAAGAAACTCCTGGAACTACAAATAAAACAAAGATCCTGAGCAGTAGAGAATTTCTAACTCTTTCCAGATGGTTGGCAACGCCTTCCAAGGTCGGTATATAAAATGCACGCTGAAGTTGGAGACTTCTGCTCCTCACCTCCCTTTAAAGTGTGACTACTTGTGATACAGGATACATCACAGTGTCCTGGCCCTCATTTTCGCAATGCAATACGTATTTGTTGATGAGAACAGTCACAAGAAGGTTTCTATAGGATTTTAGGCTTCTTATGGTACAAAAAATGCCAATTGAGAACAGACTATGAAAAGAAATGGCACGCAACCAGCGATTTTGCTTTTTTTTTTCCCAGAGAAAGAGCCAGCAAAGAGGTCATGATGCTGCTACCAGGGTACACAGGCTTTATCATAGCACACCACTAAAAACCCAAAAAAAACCCCAAAAAATCAAAACAAAACAAAAAAACAAGCCAAGAAACAACAGATAAGAAAAACTCCAAAAACCACACACATACAAACAAACAAACAAAAATAAACAGAAAAAAAACCAAACCCAAAACCAATCAATCAAAAAAAAAAAAAAAAAAGAACAGGAAACTTGATAAATTGCATCAAACAGCATAAAAATTTGGTCCCATCACGGAACAATAGCAAGAATTTCATTTCAAGGTAGAGTACATAGCCATTGAGAGCATTTTATGATCCTGATATTTGCTGTGCAAGTTGACTAACCACTGTTAAAAATTCCCTGTAATTGTGATCCATACATTTTTATATAAAACAAACCAATATTATTTAAAAACAAAACCACACAGATTATTACTTCAGATGCTTTAAATAATTTAGTTAACTTAATCTGGTAATTCGGATTTATTCCAGTTAATATGGCCATAATATACCACACCTCCTTCACATAACATCTATCATTTTCATGCTAGCATGAAACTGTAAGAGATGACCAACAGATGCTGTTACTAATGTTTCTTGCTGATATTAAGCTGCAAACATCAGACATTGCAGTCAAAACACGCTCACAGCATTTGTACCGAAATGCTCTTCTCTACAAAATGATACTTCAGTTTCTGGTCCATCATTCCCTAATCTAATTCCATGTTTGGAAACTGGTGATTAAAAAAAGAGATATCTGCACAATCAGAACTACGTATCAAATTTCTCGGTGGAAGGTTTATTGCAGCTGCTGTTTACCAATGGGATTATTTCCAAAGAAATAGGAGCTTTATTCCTATGAGAAAATGCTCATAACTAATCTGGAACTATATGAACTTTCAACTGGTTTCTTATAGAAGAGCTAACTCTTCAAGATGCTGACTGAAACAAGTAGGACAGCTAGATACTTGATAGATCACAAAGTAAAAAATAAAAAATAAAAAAGCTGCTTCAAATTTCCTCTTTCAAAAAATCTGCATGTGTTTTTTTCCAAATACTTAATTCCTTTTTAGAAGCCTTATATACGCTTTTGTAAAGCTATTTGATACTAGCAGAGGCAATAGCTAAATTTTTCCTCCTCCATACTCTAGTCTGTTCCTGATTCATCCCTAGTTTACAGAACTACCTGTAACTCTATGAAGACCACATGCACCAAGTGAAAAAGACAGATGATGTCTAAATTTCTGCCAACATAACGTTGAATCGTGTTCCTACTAGAAACTGCTTGGTGCTCCTGGAAGCAATCACATTCCTCTCTTTAACTCTCTGAGGGCATCCTGCTCATTCTGCCTTGTGTCTCCTGGAGCTCATTCATGGCCATGTCCAACACAGTCATCTTCAGAGTTGTAAGTAGTGTTTTCAATTTGCTTTCTTTGTACACTGTGGCCTTTGCAGTGCATGTGGTGTTACCCAGACTGTGCTCTGTACCAGCCTGCTGTTCTGCCAACACAAAGTTCAAAACCTACTTCTAAGATAACGTGACAACTCAGAAAAACAATGAAAAACATGGAAGCTGGAGAATAAACAAGACTGATGTAAGTGTCTTTAAGTAGGAACAGCTTTCATATACAGTTCTTTTTACAACCAGTCACACACCTAAATGTTTACATTTAAATAGCTCTCAAAATAGTGGACTAGATGGCTGGGGAGACATAGGAATTAGGGACATAGACTGTTTTGTATATCTCTAGCTGAACTTCACCTAAACCCAGCAAAAGCTTCCTGCTAGGTTGTCCAGAACACTATGCAGGCTGAAATACTTCAAGGGTGATATCCACTTCACAACACCTACAACTGTCATTTCCAATAAATACTCTTCTTGAAAGTTAAAAATCTCAGGAAAAGGTCATATTGACAAACTGACAGAATGTAGAAGAATATTAACCCCTAACACCATGAAGCATCGTTGCTCCCCCTATTATTTTACTTTGATGGCTAAGCAAAGAACTTTTGTTCCCAAGGTAATAACAACAGAGCATTACTGATGGGTGACAAATCCACTTGACTTTTCTTTCTTTTCCTTCTTTCTCCCCAGAGCATGCACTTAACTCCATTAAAATGGAAAGCTTACCACTTTCCATTCACAACTAACCCAAAGGTCAGGAAAATATAAAAAATCATCTTTCTTTAATGAACAAATTTAAATATCATATAAAAAGGCCTAGAACAAAATATAGTAATTGCCAGCTGCCTAATTATTTTCTCATCCTCTTCCAGGCCTCAACACAATGCCTTTGCTAGGCTGCCTGCCAGCGATGTTTGGAACATTAAAATACACCAAATTTCTGCAAAGACTTTGTGTTGCAAAATGTGCTCTGATGGGCAAAACTGAAGCAAATATAAGAGCAATCTGATATTATTCACCTTAAATGATGAGGGAAGAGAGAATACCGTGTGCTGTCAACTCCCCCTCAGGTTTGTATTCATATTCGTAGAACAGTTCAGTAATAGGGGGCTGGAGGTTAGAGGTGGCCAAGGACAAATTTTGGTTCCCAATTAACACCACTGAGCCATGAAAGCCTTGTCTAGCAGGCGCCATCACATCCAAACTATCCTCCCACTGCACAGGGCCCTTGCTCTCTGCAGGGTTCAGTGTCTCCAGGCTTGCTCAACAGTGTAAGCAGAGGAATCATTAGTTATGACTAGTAGAGTCTAGGAGATAATGTTGACTCTCATTTCAGGAACTATTAAGTTATAAACACTGTGCTGAAAGCCATTTATCTGCATTTTAAGATAAACATAGAAGCTATTCAATTAAGTAGACTGCAAGAAATAAGCTACAGATGCCAAATCAAACAACTTTTAAACTCCGAAAGAGAAAATCCATGCATTTAATAAGCACAGCTTTATACCACGAAATTCCTCACATGGAAGTTCATAAGCAGCACAGCTTAACCACCCCACCATGTCTGATAAAAAAATACAAATCAAAGTGTAATTACAAACCAGTTAAATCCAAGCAATGTAAATTACATGCACTTAAAATTTGCAAGTTCCTACTGCAGCCACCAGTGATGGTGTACAAGGTTATGAAGTGGCAATTTTCATACAGCAGTATTTACATTTTATCTCTACATTGCCACAATTTGAAAATGAGATGCTATTCCAGACCTCCACAAATGAGATAAATGCCTAAACTGTCATGTTTGAATCTGCGCTTGCTAAAGGAGAACATTCTTCCTGAGATAAGCAGAAGAGTATGAAATTAATTTCTTGAGTCTTGCCAACTAACCAGATTTTTTAACTGAGTATTATTCATCTATTCATCTGAATATTATTTATCTATTTGGACATAAGACATGAGATCTTTAAGATAGTAGCTCTAAAAAAATTTTTTAAAAACTCCCAAACTCAAACCACTGAAAAACATACCCACTAAATAGCTTCCAGTATCCTTTAAAAGATATAAAATATTAAAAGATGTGAAATACAAGGCATTCTAAGCCTTAAAAAAAAAAAAGAAAAAAAAAAAAAGGATTCCCTCCCCCCAAAAATTAAAAACCTGATCTTTCCTCAACTTCCAGATGCCAGAGATTTTCGAGGCAGGTCTGAGGTCAGGCAGGGGAACACGCAGGTGCACCATGCATCAGCAGCTGAAAGCTTGCAAGGTTGTGCCGGAATCTGATCCGCCCCCCTTCCCACATTCCTGCCGGCATTATAAACGCTCCCTGAAGGAATAATACCCTAATACAGACTAATTTTCCACAAACAGCCCCAGCCTCATTAAACCTCTTCTTTATCAGTATTGTTCAAAGCAGTTTTTCTGGTAATATTGAACTCTCCTACGCCCATCTAAAGGAAAAAGAAACTCCTTTTATGTTCTCTCCAAGATCATTTCTTCTACTCAGGTCCACTGGCACTACACAATAGATTCAATAAAAATATTCAGTTTCATCATATGGTAGTAATGCCCTAAAGACTATGACATGGATTAAGAGAGAGAGAGAGAGTCTGTTCCAATAGAAAAAGAGATCACTCTCCCAACAGGATTTGATAGTTCTGTATGAGTGACTCCTCCCAGCAATCAGGCTAGTCCAAGTGAATTAAGAGGACAGTATTCCTAAAGCAGGTGTTTTTCAAACCTGCAATTCTTCACACTCCTTAAATGGCCTTTTACCCGCCCTAGAAAAATTCTTTTGCCTTCAGCGACTTCACACAGACTATGTTAACATGAACAGCCTTTGCCACTATAGTAATTTAAAAAACTTGAACATACCACCACCTAGCTTCATTGTGGAGCCAAAAAAAGAGCTAGTCTGCATTCAAGCAGCCTGTGAAGTAACAAAACCTAAGAGTGAGGTTATGACATGCTGAAACCAAGAGTGGGCCGTCTTTCCAAAGTGATGAATACCTGTGGCACCTTATCCCAGATGCTCCATGATGCACCTTGCCCTTCTGCAAGTCACTGATGTGAGTAACTATGTTCTTTCAAAACCATTTCTGTTTTGCAGATGAGAACTTTTATTACAAGACTGACAGAAGAATGCCATCTGCAGACATTCCTTCTTCCCCAGCTCCATCCAGATTATCCTGAATGGCCTGAGACCTGAAATACAACAGAGGATAACACAATACAGAACAGAAATGCAGCCAAAGGATTTCTGCCTATCCTAACCACACACTCTAGTAACAATCCTGAAATGATAAACCCAGCTGTACTGTGAGTTGCTAGTTCAGAGGAAAACAGCAGACCAAACAGTGCTTGCTGTATTTTCCAGTGATTCTTTTGCCTGCTGGTCGAAGTACAAACATCCACGAGAGATTGACAGAAATATGGATAGCAGGAAAAAAATGCAGGGAAAAGCACTGAGGGAAGGCAAGCCATGCATCCATGGCCTTTCTACCAGTTTAATTCCATCTAGCTGGGATATTCTGAAATAAATATAAACAAGCAAATATACTGTTTATATATTATGTATATCAGATACAGATTCTATCTAAATGCAATATACATCAATAAATAATTAACCTGTTAGGGCTCTAAACTGAGGAAACACAGACTTAGTTCCACTGAACAAATCACTGTGGAAATTAAATAATTTGAAAATTGAAAACAGTGCTACCATTTAATATGATAATGTCAATATAAGCAATATAAGTATGAAAGCTGTGGTCCTCATGACCATTTTTCTCATGTGCACAATGAACACAAGGTGTAACATTTTGTTCACACATATTTGATTCTAAAATAAGGCACATAATCATAAAATGATGGCAATAAAACAATGCTTCCCATATTTCATTACTGTTCTTCAAATCATTCTCTCATTTTTCCTCAACCTAATTCCTTCACAGTGTTTTAAAGATTTAATTTTTCTCCTTTTTAAAATATATTTATTTCTTTTTCAATCCATTTGACTTCAGCAAAAATCAAAAACAAGTTTCAACTAATGCCAACAAAACACAACAGCGTGGGTCTTGTAGAGACTTCACTTACAAGAAGGTGGCTGTGCTCATCAATATGAATTTAAAATATTGAAATTATTCTTTTCTTTCCCTTTTCTTCTTTTAATCTATTTAAAAGAGATGAAAATTGTCATCCAGCTAAGTTTCACTGCTTTCAGCTCCAGTCAATCTCTAAAAATACTCCAAGGCATAAGAACAAGGGGCCTACAGCAAATACGTGTTTCAAGCTGAGATGCTGTGTTGTTTCAGAAAGAAAAATATTTTCCCAAGCTTTAAACTTTTCATTTGTATAAAATAGTTATTTTACAGCTTAGGTAAAGATGTAAAATTAAACTTCTTCATTAGTGTAATGCACTGTAACTCACTACAAATATGGTTAACATACCTAAATGCATGAATTGTGCAACATTTTCCATCAGAATATGAAAGGAAATAGATGCCAAATATAGTGTAAAAGAATATAAAAAGTCAGCTTTCTTCCATAAAATATGAAGAATTCTTAAAGAAAGTGTTGGTGGTCAAGTCTGACAAGTAAGAGGTTGTTTCCATGCTACACATCCTGACTACTGGATTGATCAACAAAGAAATAAGGAAAAGTATTTGGATATTCTGTAAATAAGCAGAAGGATTATTATTTACCCATAAAGTTATCTGAAATTACTCCCTCTCAGCTTGTATTTCTTACTGCTGTTCTTTTAATGCACCACTGCTAAATCAATTCCCTACACAACTTTTCAATAGAGGAATGATTCGCTGAAGTCCTTTCCTGGGGGGGGGGACCATACCACATAAAACAACCATTATCAGTGAGTTCCAGTCAGATGAAGAAGAAAAAGGGTAAAAAACATTTTTAAAGATGAATGTGATTATTATAGACATTCACACTTTTCTACATGCAATATTTTATATTTCTACACTGCTTTCCTTTCCAAAGTAGCTTCCCCTTGGACTGAAGCTGGTGAACAGAAGATCAATCTCTATGAGTTAAAGAACCAGATTTATCTGTATGTCCAGACACTAGAAAAACACTTCCAAAAAGGGCAGTTGATTTGCCCCAACACAGAATTCATGTTTTTCTCCTTATGTTACCACCATGCTCAAGGAAACACATTTCAAAGATTTAGTAATGCATTCAGCAGAAAATCAATGTAAATACTTAGGTATGCATGACATCAGAAAATATGTCAGATATAGTAATCTTCTTCTATGAAATACACCACAGTTAACTATCTTCCCCAAAAAACTGAGTAAGGTCCCCAAAAACTACAGGTCGTCACATTGGGAACACCTAGTTTGTCCACCAACAGAAGTGATGCGGGACACACATGGCACAAACCCAGGAACACCGATCGGAAATTCAGCTGCAACTACGACTAATGTTTGCCAAATTGATAGTGAGACACGGCTGCAGGAGCCTCTTCAGGAGTAGAGCCACAAGGCACAAATTCCAGCAGCTGGGCTGTACCAAGAGAAGTCAGAGAGAGTATTACTGGGGAGGAAATGTCATGGCTACTCTCTGTTATCTTTGTCTTGGAAGTTGGCTTAGAACTGGAGTTCAAAACCTTGACTCCATACATGAGAAAAACATGAAGCTCACATCAAGCCTAGAGATGGAGGAAGTGCTGGTAGGCTAAACACAAGTTCTCCACTAAATGTGAGCCACCTAACCTGAAAACAAGCATGAAGAAACCTTTTAATAGCTAACTGAAGGAATAAAGTTAATAAATTTATGTTCAGAAAAGTCTAAAATATACTCTAAGTGAAAAAAAATTTTTCTTATACTACGCATTTTTCTTACTCAGCAACAGAATTTCTTATATGAAAATCATTGTAAGAAATCAACAAACCTAAGAAGCTATATTTAAAGAAAGAAGAAAAAGAGGAAGAGTTCAATACAAAACTAACAGAACTAGAATTATATAATCTATTCTACATCCTGCTGGCTGTAGTTCCAGTAGGTGATACACTCAGGATATAAACAAACCTACTTCTTTGGTTTTATTCTCAACAGCACCATTGACATGAGTTACGGAATTGAGCAGACTCAAATCCAAAGCTCGCTGTGTTTCAGGAAAGAATCAGTGATTTCTGAACTGTTCATACAGCTTTAGTACAGGGCACAATCTAAAATTTTCACCTCTTTAAAAATCCTAAAGTTATAGAATGAAATCCCAGGCTTTACTGCAAGCATTTTTAGTTTTGCTGTCACCTGCAATGGGTTTAGCATTTCACAGCAAGATGTCACCTGCAGAGAATTCCTCATTCTTTCTCTGTCAGTTAGAGAAAGTCAATTTAAAAATTTACTTAGTGAAGTAATTCCCCTGTTTCTTGCCTGTATCTTAGTTCCCACTGAAAATAAATTGAGTTGTGATGTTAAAAATTAAGGTGAAATAAAGACCAGCATGCACTGTAATAGATTTACAGGGTCCCTTTTGGATTTCACATTCATTGTTCTGTAACCCATAAAATACCAGGAAACGTCAGGAAGAAGTCAAAACCCTTCACTTAAAAACCTCACACTCATTCAGAAAGAGATTATTAGGAACCACAGTATTCTAGCATCATATTTCTGGTTCCCTTCACTAGTATAAAATGGTTTCAGATTTGGCAATAATATTAATCAAGTGTTTTAAGACCACTTTTTCCTTTCCCTGAGAAGTTTCTCCTTCTTAGTACTCTCAGGAGTATTTGCTTCTGCCAAAGGTAAATTCAGTTTCTGCCTGTAACAATCATGGCAAAATGAGACTCAGCACACTTCTAGAAAGGAACAGATGTACTTTATATAGATCATTGTATTAGAATAGTTCAAAATACTGCCAAATTACAGGTGAAAAAAGCCATGCTTTTCAAACATGCTTGCAAGAAACCAGCATAATCATGGCACTCCATCTGTATGTTGTACTACTTAGAGAAGTTCAAAAAAGTTCAGTAAAACAGATTCTTTCTAATTTTTTGCACACTTCTTTTAGAGAGATTTCAAACTAAAATATGTGAACAAGGGGCGAGGGGGCGAAAGCACCCCATTGAAAAATAGCCAAAAATCACACATCTTAGAGCTGTGGGAGGAACAGGGAAGAAATCTATTAAAGAACAGACGCACTAGAAAATCTCCCTTGGAAATATCTTCTCCCCATCCCTGAAGAATTTTATCATTTTCCTGTATGTCAACATCTGTTGTTTTATTTGCCCTACAGCAGACACAGATCATCTGACCGGTGTCTCCTTTCTGTCACTTCCATCCTTTTCCAGGAGAAAGTCAGCTCAATACTCCTTCCCACTTCCCTCAGCAGAGGATCACCAAAATCCTCCAGATGACATCACAGGGCTGTCTGACAGGTGGGACCCAACCTTCCCTCAATCAAGCCAGCCACAAGATTTTAACAGGCTGACATTCAGCTTTGTCTCAACAAAAGGCGTCCAGGGGTTCATCCAAGGAGAAGAAAAAGATGGAGGACAATGTGCTCAAGCTGTTAGCCCTGCTTATGAACTTCTCAACCCATCCTGCAGCAATTAGGTATCAGCAAAGGACTCCACTTCCACAGTAACACCAGCTAGGGAGCAGTTCTTGCCAGAAGAAACACTCCTGTCAAAATTCCTCTGCCAGCAGGGATGTGCAGGTGTTTCCCCACTCCTAATTTTGTAGCCCTTGGTTGAGGGACCTCTTAATCTTGTAGTCCCAAATCACATGTGCTGGGAGTTCCCTAAAGTGTGGAGATTATTGTTAAAGAAAGACAAATGATGGAAATTGAAACCTAAGTAATCCGATTTATATTCGATTTACGCTCTAAAGAAAGAAGAACTGGTGGCTGGTGGAATTTGAGCAGGTGTCCTATCATTTAAGCCATAAAACCTAGTCACCAGAGTTTCCTCACGCATAACACAATGATAAAGAATAATTTTCTGGACCCATCTTTCATTTCTAAAGCATCTTTCGCTCCTCTTTGCCTGTGGGCAGACATCTTACACTTAGGCAGTAAAGGAGGTGACACACTGTACTCCCACAGTTTGCATACATTTCATTTTTTGCTCTTTGTGTTCACTAATAACATGAATTAGAAGCAAGTATTTTCCTGCATGTGCCTTGCAAAGGAAAATAGGACACAATGTCTGAAACACTTCAACTCGGTGCACTGTTTTGATGCCTCCTGCCAAAACCAGACACAGTGATGCTCTTCTGCCAGCTGTGGTCCACAGGACACAGATTAAGATCTTTTTTCTCAACAGAAAGCTATCTAAAGCACAACTTCTCCACCCTCCTGTTCCAAAGATGTGTGTTTCAGGCTGCAGTAGATTTTCTCCTTTCAACCAGCAGCTCTGTGACACAACCCAGAGGCTGAAGGAGATGTAAACTATTTACCCTGCCTGGGCGTGCGTTATTTTTGCAAGCCGGCGGGCCAGCCTCCCCGGGCCATGTTTGTTTATAAGGCAAGCGTTCCTGCTCCTGCAGGGTGCTTGTGGAAGGGTGCCTGGGAGTTTCTGTTTGAGGAAAGCCACTGAGTGAGCTGCATTTCTGGCAGGGGACATGCTTTGTTTAACTTCAAAATGGCTTCGAAAAGCAGCACAGCAAGTGCGTTATCCCTGAAGAACCCGGTGTCACCAATAACGCTGCCATGTGAGTGACAGGACAACACAAACCTATGGAGAAGTTTGAATGGAAGGATGAAGCAAGCTTGCAAATCTCCCACTTAAAATATGGGTGATCTGGTTTCCCATGGAGGCTGTGTACTTTCTCTCCCTCTCTCTTTTTCACACCCACCTCTGTAATAATTCTCCCTGGATGGTCTCTCTGTCAGTCACTGTGCATTTTTCTGAGTTTTTGGTTTGTTGGTTTGGTTTTTGGTTTTGCTTTTTGTTTTGTTTTATTTTGTTTGTTTGTTTGTTTTGGGTTTTTTTTTTTTTGGTTTTTGTTTTTTTCTTTTTTGTTGTTGTTGTTGGTTTTTTTCCAATAAAACAGGGGCGCCAAACCTTCAGAATGATTGTGTGATTGTGTCAGGAATTTTTACATTTGGAGACTACTAAAAATGAAAATCAGAAATAAGCTCAAGTAAGTTATTGAAGCATCCTCCACTTCCAGCCAACCTGTATATGTAATTTGAATGCATGCTGTTCAGACCACACAATTTAGTTTATTTTCTAGATTATTTACTCTTTCTTGAAATCATTGTATTTTGGGGTTTGTTGCTTAGAGCTAGGTCAGTGTTTACATGGAAATGTTATTTTGAAAGAAAAGTATTTACATTTTACTGAGAACAAGTTGTACTCACACAATTTCAAAAATCCTCCACTCATTTACTTGAAACAATTAGTCAAGTGTAACTCAAATTTGTGAGTACTTTGGGCCCAAACCAAAACATTTTTCTGCCAGTCTTTATTTTCCTATGCTTTTTAATTGTCTTTTCAATCAGCTCTATCCATCATATCACTTTCCAGTTTTCAAGAAGAAAAATTAAGAATAATTATGAAAAAGAATATTGGGAATTTCCTATTCTATCTACACATTTTAATAGGATGCTAAGGTCACATATTAGACTAAAAAGAAATGCAAGACAAAGCCAAATAAAGTGTATTTTCTCCCAAAAGTGGAAATGCTATAGAGTCAGCACTTAGAAAATTCACAGGAAGTCATGTCACATATCGAGACAGTCAATTATCTACAATTATGATAAAAATTCACAAAATTCACATCTTCAGATGCGAAAATAAAGTGATCTGCTGGGTTCTAGCTAAAACAAGTCAGCATTCCTCCACCTTCTCAGTATTCAAGACTTTGTCACAGTAGGCAGCAGAAATCCGGGAAATATCCATTCCACAAATTCACCTCAGAGGTTTGGTCTTACAAAGATATTAATGATTCACTTAGAACTAATTCTGGGGTTTAATAAGGCTTAATGCAAATCACACTCTGGTTGCTTTCAATTTTGGGGTTTTTTGATTATGTGAGGAGGCCGCCATTTCACACTGATGATTAAATCTGAGAAGTGAAACAAGGTTTCAGCCACAGCTGGGACCAGCCCTGCCGGATAAAAAAGTATCATGTAGGACACAGCACATATTTCCCACGGAATCACAGAAAAGTGGCATTTTGAGAGGCAGGGAATTGTCTAGTACCTCTCCTTCAGTAGCAAACCTCAAGCAAATCACTCAAGTCTTTCCAAAACATTCTACTGTGTGAAGGCTGATTGTGCTTCTTTCCACTTATTAAGAGACAACAAGGAAGAGAGAAGGAAATAACTAACATAAAATACAGGTGGCATGAAGAAACAAGGCTGGCTAAGGATTGTGTCTCCTTGCCCACTGCTGCTTTGCAGCGCGCATTGCTTCACACACCACGCAAACTTCCTAGGGCAGCTCATGTTCACTTCCACCACAGCTTCACTTCTATTAGCACAAGGCTGCTTGAGTTCAGTATTGAAGGAGGTTTAAAGATGCCTTTCAAACCCTGCAGGGCTCTCTGACCCGCATGGCTACAAGCCAATACAGTCTGCATTTGCTAGTAAAGCAACTGCAAGCTTCAGTATCAAATATTAGACAAATTCAGCACTGATTACATGGCAGTCCTGATGTGTAAGTCTCTACTAAGCTACAGGGCAGCCTTAAAAACAGCTCTCCAGCTCTGGCAGCAAGCCTCACCCCCAGTTTGGACTTTTAAGGGTAACTTCAGCATGCTTCACATAGCACACTACTGTTAACAACCACTCGTCACTCCTTTTCTGTCTCCTCTGCTTTCAGCCCACCTGGCAGGGTTCTTACTTAAACCAACAGAAATACATTTTTCAGTAACATTTTTAGGGTATTAAAAACCTTTTCGAGATCACAATGTATCACATGTCCAGCTTTTCTTTCCCCGTCTTTCAACAGTTAGTGTTCAAAATGTCAGTCATGAGCAACATTCTGTAGGGTATTTTGCTATTAGTACAGAACAAATATTTAGGTAGAGAACATGTAAAATCTATGGGGCAAATCTTAAGTAATTGCTACTGACTGCAGTGAGTAGTGCTGCAAAGGGAATCTACAGGTCTACTTTGAATGGTATAATATATTATTTTTCATAAATATTTGCCCCTGAAAATTGAACCAACTCATAAAATGGTCTTCATTCTCCAGAGAGACCTGTACTTTGCATTAGTATATCCTGCTAAGATAAGACTGCATGAATGTTGTTCCCCACAGAATAACAGGAGAAGGCTGAAGAAAATCTCACTAGAATGAGATTTTCACTCAATAACTTAATAACTCTAGAATGAGAGTTAAACTTTGCCAAAAACCACCTACAAAGAAAATCCCTCTTTATTCACCAGCTCAGATATTAACCTCCATTTATGTCATTTAAAATGGAAGTTATAACCTGAAACGTGGTGCTTTTAAGTAAAATGTCCATTGTAATAGCATTATAAATGAAACTTGCTCACACTGGATATGTGTCTGTACTTCAACCACCTTGTTGCCAACTGTGTGAAAAACAGCAGTGAAGGTGCAGAAGAGAATGGATTCAATTTTTTTATGTTGGGGGTTAGTTTCAACTATTTGGCAATAGGATTTACTTCCATGCTCTACTGATCAGAGGCAAAGCAGCTATTTGAATTCTTTCTCCATTGTCACCTTTTCTGTCTC
Source organism: Rhabdornis inornatus (assembly GCA_013397075.1). Lineage (NCBI taxonomy): Eukaryota > Metazoa > Chordata > Aves > Passeriformes > Rhabdornithidae > Rhabdornis > Rhabdornis inornatus. The sequence goes on along the minus strand of VWZS01010654.1, from coordinate 177,448 downwards.
CCAGAAGTTCACCTTTATTCAGTAACAGAAGAAAGAGGTGAAATCCTCTCAGTCAAAACACTGCCTTTTGTTTCTCACAATACACTGGGATTACTTTGGTAAAGAGGACAGAATGCTGCCCTTTGCTGGGATTTTGTACAATAAATACTACCGATTATTTCATGATTTTAAAAATGTTTGAACCAATGACAATTTGGGGTGAGAAATTTCTGAGTCTAACCACTTGGGCTTTAAACTGCCATGCATGTCTCCACTGTATCTTTTAAAGTGAGACTCCAGTTCTCATCTCAGTCTTCTAAGTGCTGACAGAAGTGCAGCCTTCAAGTCCAGTGCTGTTTCTCATACATTGAATAGATGCTGATGGACACACTTGCAAGCAGACACATTCAGTCTATAGAAAACAGTGAGAAATATTTTGGGAGGTGCTGAAACTGAAACTCTAAGCTCTGGCATTTCCTTCAGAAGGTATAAAACAACACAGCAATCTTAGGAAGCATTATTGCGATGAAAGAACCCAATAACACAGCTGTGTAAGAAAACTAGACAAATAATGCTTGTTCAGTTAAAAAGAGATACATTGCTAAGGCCCTTTTACACTCTTTCATAGAGATCATTCTCCAGGTCTTGAATAGACTGAAGAAATGCTAGTGTTTAATTTTAGAAGAGTCTTCAAATTATTTAATAGATCATCAACACATTAAGATTCTTTTTCCAGCCATCCAATTCAATTAATGTTCACATATTGAGACCCAGATATTCCACAGGACCACGAATGTGGGCAAAGATGGGAGACTACAACTCATTCTCTTCTGTATGCTGCCTGAATGTGCACAAACTGCAGACTGGAATAAAAGACAAGTTTCTGCATTTCTGGGAAAAGCAGCTGGATTTAATTGTGTGTAAATTTACCCTGCAGTGTTTTGTCCTATCTATTGAACAGTAAACTGTCACCTCAGTCATCCTCATAGGCAAAATAACAAAGGAGCTAATCCTGATTAGGTATAACATTGTCTGAATCACATTTATGTTCACCCTGAAAAAACAGGTCACAGAAGTTAATCCAGCCTGCAAAAACATCTAGAACCAGAAAACACATCAGGCAGAGTACAAGTCACATGCCCAGTCACCTGACATGAGCTATACACCCCATCTTAGCAAGAATTAACCCGCTGCAAAAATTCAACCACTGGCAACCTCTTCAACTTCCTTTCTTTCCTCTCTTCTCTTTTCCAAGTTTCCCAGCAACAAAAATAGAGCTAGCGATACCTAAAATAAAGGTGAATTGCATCCTTGTATACAAAATTTTTAATAATTGAAAATTTGCTGAAGATTCTTAATCAAAAGGCCTAAAAGAGGCAAGACTCTGCAGGGAGAAGCTTGTGTTAACATAACCTTTCTGAGGAAGGCGAACAGGGAAAATGAATCAGAAAACGTCCTCCAGGAGAGCAGTTTATGAAAGACGTTCTCTGTAACAGCAATCAGGGGGAGCCTGAAGTTTATCTTTAGGGAGGCTGCATTTTATTCCCCCTCAGGCTTGACCGACACCCTGCTTTGCTGCTCACAAACCGGGTGGACAAGGAAAACATGTGCTGAGAGTTTGGATATCACCAAAATGAAGGTGTCAGCCTTACTCTGAGCTCACTCAACTGAACAATTGTGTAAGCTCATCCAGAAGCATTTCATTGCTAATGGCCAGCAAGCCAAGTTGCTGGCTTGCTCATTTCCTTCTATGAATACGCGCCAGCACACCTGAATCTTAGAGAAGAATAAAGGAAAATCCAGAAAGCTGCTGCTAAACTTACTGCTTATAATGAAATCACTGCAAGATCTTTTTATGCAGACCTTTTTTGGGCTGTTTTCCAGGATGAAGCAACAGCTGTCTTTGCCAATCTCCTCACAGGCAAAGAAAATTTTCAAGATTAATTGCTCTGATAGAAAACAGGAGATTTTTTTTTCCCTTTGCTTTGTTAGTATTGCTTCTCCTGCAGTCAAGTTTCTATCCTGGAGGCCCTTCCAACTGTGAATAAATTACAGGTTTGATAAGTTGCATACCTGTTGTTCGTAGAGATCAGGAGTGGTAAACTTAAAACCCCCTTTTATTTCTTAGAAGACTTTATTTCCTGCAAGACTGTAAAATTAATTTGCCACTTCTCCAAGGAGGCTGATGGGAGGCAATTGCTGATATTCTCCCATGGTTAGAAGTGTAGCAAAAGGAGACCTCTGCTGAAAATTGGGCTTTAGCAGAGGACAAGGGTCTGAAAACACGGCAACCCTTGCTCTTCCCTTGAAGAGCTTCCAACTAACCCATCAATGAAAGCAGCAGAGCCCATAATCCAGATTGGTGGGTGCCCTTGATGAAACCCATGCTACACAGGATGTCGTCCTTTTTAATTGGGACATTTAACAGATGGATATGGCCAAGAACCAGAATCGCCTGTTCTTGTTTAAGAATAAGCTCTCCACCCAAACAAAGTATTAATGTGTCACTCTGTATAATAAATACATGACCTGCTATACAAAGAAGCAGAGTTGAATGGCTTTGGCCTTGTCTCGAACTAATTTATTTTAAGTCTATATATAACAAGTTCCTCTGACAATGAATTGTGTAACGTCTACAAGACAAAAACCGGCACACTTCGTTAGTTACAGAAAGACAGGTGAACTGACAGAAACTTCCACTTAGTGCTTTACTGGCTGCCTGCCATAGTTTGAATGGGGGCAATTATGAAAAAACTGAACACATGACTTTAATAAGCTTCAATATAGATTGCTGTCTGGTGGAAACAGAGCTTTACAATAAGCTACTCTGGGTCTAGTCTTTGCTGCTAAGAACAAATGTGTTGTTTTAGATGTCAATCATTTATTCTTGGTATTATTTGAAAAGGTTAGCAAGAATACTGACATGTGGAATTGCAGGTGACAGGAAGCAGCCACAGCACTGATCTCCCCCTGCATCCTGTGAGATAGCCAGCTCTCTCCCTGCCAGTGGGAAGCATCTCACTGAGCACAACAGGGATGTGGCAGTAGCACCTGACCCCAGGAACGCTCAGCAAAGAGCAGCTGCCACTGCTGCGGGGGTTTGACATCAGCCTCTCCAAAGAGAGTTGTTCTCTGCCCACAGCTGAGCACTGGACAGTTCACAGAAAAACAAAAAATTATCTTATCAAATATTTAGGATGGACATGACTTGATGCAAAGGTGTCCCTCAGGGGTTTTACAGTTCAAGCTCCCACCTCCAGCAATTGAACTAGCTGTGAATAAGACAGTAAATAACGCATCACTTCTCACTCACCATGAGGTGAGGGAGCCATCAGTGCAGCAGTAAACGCTTGTTCCACGTTTTGACCAGCTTAAATGAAAGTTGAGGTTTGGATGAACCACCAAGTCTCCTTGCCAACCAGTGCTCTTCCTTCCCTGGCCAAGCACAACCTGCCTTTTTCAAAAAAACTCACACTAGCCCCCAGGGGGACTGCTCTTCCTGCAATAAAGGTCTGCAGGGAGCTCCTTCAGGACTGAAGCAGTCCATTGATGGGGGAAGCAGTCACTGGCCCTCTTGCATGAAAGCCTGCCTACATGTGAGCCACAGAAATCCAGGCTTTCTGGAATTGCTTCACATGGGAACAGGGGCAGAGAGACTGACCAGAGAAAGAGCAGCAGTGGTCCCAGTCTCCCATACAATTTTTTCCTAATTCCCTAGCAGAAGAAGCAGCAGGACAGTTCCTTTCCATCCCCACACCCACCTGCCAACTCCAGCTCCCTTCCCTGGCAGCAATGAGGATGTATTTTCATGTGCTGCCACCAATATTATTATATTCTGTAATTTCGACCTGCTCCCAAACCATCTGTAAAAATAATAGCCATTATTAACAAGAGGAACAATGTGCACTGATGACAAACCCATATGAGACATTCCTGACACACCACAAGTTCAGTAAGCACAAGTCCAAATAATGAACTGTCATAATTTGGCACACAAATGGAACGTGGAGAACTGGCTAGTCAATAATCTGCAGCACCAGACAGGAGGTCACTGACTTAATGTGAGTCATCAGTGGAATAATTCATGAGAAAGCATAATATCAGGAGATATCAATAGACTCTTCTGTGTAAGAAAGGATAAACAAGCTCCTGCTTGAGCAGGAAGCTGATCTCCTGCTCAGGGCAGGAAATTCACTTTAAGAGTAGTGTTGTGTTTTGGGCAGCATCGCTCCCAGGGGAGAAAAACTTGTGAAAAACAAATCCAGCAAGTCACAAAAAGTACCTTCACCAATCTGAAAACAATTAATTATGAGGACAAATTATGAGATTTGTTCAGTCTAGCGACAAGGACCACATGGTAACAGCTCTGAAATGAGTCAAAAGGCTCTGCAAAGCCAGATGAAATGCACCCCTGCTCCATGTGCACTTGCACAAGATGAGAAACAAAGGCTGAAATTTGAACACTGAGATCTCAGGCATCCAGAAGATCAAGTTTTCTTTGAAACCCTAACAATGAATGGAAACAGATTGTTTACAGAGGTGGAAGAATAAACATTTCTTCCCAAAGGTTTAAAAATCCTTTAGGACAAATAGGTGTCAGAAATGGTTTAGGTAAAGTGCCTTCAGGTGGAGGGAAAGCCTAGATAATTCAAAGTTCTTTGCACACTTACTGTCATTCTTTACAAATTTACCCCAAAATGCAAATTCAACTCATTCAAAAACTGAATCTGTATCTCTTAATTTTTAGTATATAAAAATTATTTTAATGTAACTCCACTTTTAATTTCATAACATTGAAATTCTAACTTGGCCTAATGAACAATAAAGAAAATAATCTAAATCCAAAATGTTTCAATGTAACATTCATAAAATACGTATTATGGTATTACAGAGACTCCGTATTACTGTTAATTGCTCACCAAGCTAAAAGACCTATCCTCCACAGAGTTCTTACCAAGATAATTCCATCACTGGAATTCCAAGATTCCAACAATACTGTTCCCACTGTCGTATTCACATCAGAATGTGAATAGAGGTTAGATCAGTTGTAGCATCAGTCTTGGTAACAGTCTGAAATCCTAGAATCATAAAATGGTTTGAATTGTAAGGGACCTTAAAGATCTTAAAGGTGACCTAGTTGCAAGCCCTCTGTCCCACACTGTTCTCTCCAAAGAGAAGGTTTTTTTAAAAAGGAAAACAACAGCTAAAGAATTGCTAAGAATCTCAGGGGGAAAGTGTTTTGAAGAGAGACACTGAATCTTTAGAAATAAGAGGACTACAGTATCTTGTTTTTTTCCTCACTCTGGAGACTCAGAAGTTGCAGCAGGTCTTAAGTTAAATTAAAACATGTTTTTATTACACTTTGAACATTGCAGCATGTTTCTTTGATCATAATAGCTCAATCTCAGCAGAAAAAAGCAGCATTAAAAATCGTTCTCTAACTCTACCCATGTTTCCTAATCTCCTCTGAGATTATTTTTAATGCAGGCAAGAAAACATCTCTTTTGAATAAGAAAATCCATATCACATTTGTCTCCAGAGCTTTAATTGTTCAATGCTATTTCCCTAGTAAGATGTTCAGTTTCATCTATGCAATCCTTTTTTTTTTTATCTTCCAAAGGGCTAATCAATATTTTGAAATACAAAGCTACTTTATAAACTGCCTTGATTTTTCAAATTAGTCAAACTGAAGCTGTAATAAATAATACAATTTACAATGTCTTCTCCTACTCAATGTATGACATCTCTTAAGAATAGCAGCTTCTGCCAGCTGGGGTTTTGGTTGTCAGAGCAGTAAAATTTGGCTTTCCAAAGCTTTATGTTCTTTGTGCACAGCTGGAGAACTTCGTATTTAGCAGAGAATTACCATGTATATGCAACTGAATTGTTAATTTATAGGGGAAGGTGAAAAGTAGCATTTGCAGTGTAGTGTGCTAGATGATAGACAGTCAAGTCAACAAGCCCCACACACAAGAGAGAAGATGAAGATCCACCAGTCAACTCTGCTGACTCAAGCTGCCAGGCTTTCATAATACCAGTTCTTTATTGACAGGAATAATGTTTTCCTCACAGCCTGGATCCCTAACAGGCCAAAGAATGTTTAAAGAATGTTAAAAACAGGGAGAAAAAATGCTATCGCAAAGAGTTCCTTCACACATCTTCTCAGGGGGGTTAAGGAAACAGACACCAAGTGCTCTCAGTGTTGCAGAAGTGTCTTTCCTTATGGTCTGTGTCCAGTGAGTTTCAGGGGAGATTTCCAACTGTTAGAGCACAATGCACTTCAAGGATACTGTGTTCAGCTCCATCCAGCAGGTGTTTCAAAGGAATGCTCTGCCTGAAACCTGCCTTTTGATTACTATGGCTTTGGAGACTTTCTGAAAAGAAAGACCTGACAAGGGCACTGAGCTTTGTTTAGAGAACTTAATCCTTATTCTCCCAGCTGCCAACAGGGAAAGGATATGTTTTGCCTGAGTAAAAAATTCCTTTCTTAGAATCAAGAGATGAAAGTGGCAGAGAAGAGCAAACACCCTCCCCAAACAGCCAAGTTAACATCCCCAACAGCTGACTGTTAACAGCAGCAGAAACATCCCTTTTCACTTTGATAACATATATCAAAATAAAAAACCTCTGCCAGGTGGCATTAGGCATTACAAGAATACAAAAAAATCCAAAGAACAAACTGATCCTGTGAGACTCCGAATTCCTCCCTCCTGTGGAAATGAATGGTGTGGAGGGTGCTACCAATGTAACCTGAGTGATGAATCACATGCCAAAGGCTACAAAGCATAAGCCATTCCAATGCTATACTGAGCATTACTGGAAGTATTTCCAAAAAATGAGAAAAAAACCCCTTTGATTTGAACTGAAATTCCAATCTTGGATGCAGACATTGCCATGAGCCTTCCATTACTCCTAAAATACTGATAATGTTAAACCGATAATGTTAAGACCAAAGAAAAAATTGTTCAAAGTGTTCATAGATGTTTTTTTTTTTGTCCTAACACCTTTACTTTTATCAGTGGCACACACACCTAGAAACTTTCAAAAGTACTGGGAAGCAATATGGGTAGTGAGGCACTGGAAACAGGTTGTCAGAGCAGCTGTGGATGCCCCATGCCTGGAAGTGGTCAAGGCCAGGTTGGATGGGGTTTGAGCCACCTGGTCTAGTGGAAGGTGTCCCTTGCCCATGATGGAGGCAGCAGCTGGAATTAGATGATCTTTAAGGTCTTTTCCAAGCCAAACCATTCTGTGATATTTAAATATGGCAGGCTTGTAGTAAATCTAGTTTGAAGCATTACAGTACATTCCATGAAGCTTTTTTTAAACAAGATCTTTACTCATGAGGAGAAGAGTTTGAATAAGGAGTGCATTTGTTGCAGTTCCTTCAAAGATCTAGCCTGGCCCAATAATAAATCAGTAACCCTCCCTGGCTGTACTAATTGACATGCCAGGGATGTGAGGAGTTGAATTTCCTGACAATGTCACCTCCAAAGGAACATGCCAGCTCAGCAGGACTTTTCCAGCAGCCTTATTCCTGCCTGTGAGAGGCTATGGCAGGCTGTACAACAGCACAGGGGATGGTGTTGTTCATCCCAGTATTTGGGAACTGATCAGGAAACCAAGTGGGGGCTGAGAAATACACCAAGTTGGACTGAAAAGCTGAGAAAAAGCGTCGGACACAAAACTGGTAAGCAGCAGAAGCGAGCTGAGAAATCTGGGAACTATATGAACTCACATAAGGAGAGGAATGTGCTGGGGAAAATTGAGTGGGGTGAAAACAAGAAGTGTTGGATGTTTCTCTACAGCTTAGAACTGCACTTTGATATGTTAAATCTCTTAACTCCTCTGTGGAAAAACCTTTCTGCAAGCCCCTAGCAAAACATCCTGTCCCTTCCAAGTGCTGGACACGTGGAGATTTGCAACCTATTATTTGTGCCACTTTGTTCACTCAAGGGAAAAGTTTTGTGACATGGATATGCATGGTCATTGTGATGCATCATGCTTTGGCACAATGGGGGGGTATGCTACATGAGAGGACTTCTGTTTTCCACTTGATTTTTTTCAAAGTCTAAACAATAACCCATAAAACCACAATATGTTAGAAGCACACTAAAAAAAAATCATCAACTCACCTACCTACCTGCCTACTAAGGAGATGGCTGAATTAGTGTTACTGCTGCAAGTTTAATAAAGGATATTTATCACTGTGTGTAGAACCTCTTTTTAATTATTGCCAGAAACTTACAAAGTAGGTGAGGTAAATAACCACAGGTAGAAAAAAATGACTAAAAAAGGAAAAAGAGAAGGAATGATTTGCAAGCAATGCCACTTGATGCTTTGCTGTGACCTGTTTTCCCCAGCAGTACCTTGGGGTTGAGCCAGAATGACCATCTAAGCCACTCTTTTCTCAAGTGGTCCCCAATTCTTTGCTCCACTCCTGTGTGTGCTCAACCTGAAAACCTCAGTTCTGATCACCCAGCACAGTCAGCACTCACAGGTATCACTGATGCCAGAAAGGTGCTTCACACCTCAAGTAAGTGCATGCCAAAGGATGGAGCCCAGAGTGCCTCAAAACCAAGCATGTAGCAAAATGACGTCACAAGGGGATTTAGCCATGTCAGAACACACTTCCTTTAAAAGAGACAGTCCAACCAAAAACTCGGTTTCCTTCTGTTTTGGTGCCATCATTTTGCAACCACATCAGTGAACTTCGCCGCCGTGGAGCTGCCTAAGTCCCAGGGACAGGCAGAGAGAGGAATCAACAGCAAGGAGTTGTACACTGCTGCTCACATGCTAAATTAGGCTGGTTTTACCCAAATGTGAAACCACAGCCTGGGTGTCTTCTTCTAGCCTGAACCACTCTCTGCCTCGATGCTCCACCTGCTAAATGGGGGGACAGATATCCCTTTGTCTAACCTTGGTGAAACTCAACAGTAAAACTGAACAGTTTACAGTTACAGTAATGTTACACTAATGATACTACAATGATGGGTGTCTCAGGAAAAAAATGTGAGGAAATTAATAATCACGGCCTCAGCAGGGTTTGAATAGCATGTGGTAAATAAGGTGATGGTCACACAAAACAAAATAATGAATAGGGACTCATTAGGTGAGGATTGCTCATCCTTTATACTGAAGAAAGCAGGGGTCCAATGGAAAAGCTAATCTGTTATCATGCAACCTAAGACTTGCAGTGCACATGCACAGAAGTCAAAGTTTGCATGTACAACATAAACACAGACAATCTGATTGCAGCACTAGTAAGGGTATTTTCATCTGCTTTGGGCTTGTGTAGCGTGACTTACTTGGTATATGAAACTTAACAGCTGACATAATTTAAGATCTATAAATTTTCTTTCTAAATGGCACTTTACTCTCCTTAAAATGTATTACCTGGACTGCATTAAGGACTCGGTTGAATTATTTGGTCCAGATCAGGCAACAACCCAGATTAACAGATTCAGTTTTGGAGTGCTGAGGTTGGAATACACACCCTTCCTCTGCCACATCCCTCCTCCTATGTTTCTTGCAAGGAGGCCAAAACACGGATGCCTTCACAACTGAAGATCCTGTCTGAGAGTCAGGCAAACGGTGACAAACTCTCTGCCATTCTGCAAGGCAAATTTATTCTCCACTATTTTAGATTAAGCTGCCCCAAGAAAAACAATGGGAATGCAGCATGGCAATACCTCATGGCATAAGTGGGCTGCCACTCTGATATTGAAAGCCATTTGAAAACAGGTGAAAGAGTAGCAGTTTGTTACTGTTTATAATGTATCTACAAATATTTGCATGGCCTTTGTCACCAGTGGAGACAGCTACTCCCAATTAGTGTCTTTCATAAACAGCTCTGTGGAGTCAGACTGCATTATTATTTCCATTTTGCAGGAGAGAAGGTAAAACAAAAGAACAAACCAGATTTACAATGGTATCTTTGTGACTAACTCCCATTGAAACGAGACAAACTTGGTTCAACTGCAGAACTTCCGTGGATCTGGATCCACAAATCAAATGAGCATCTTAGGTGAGACTATTCTATAAAGCTTTGTATCTTTGAAAGGTTGTTAGTGAACTAAACACAAATTTTTCCAGAAAATTGAGCTGTATTGTTTCCTTGAGTAAAAGGTTGGTTACTACCACTAAAATATTAAACCAGACAAGAGAAACTGCAGCAGGAGGAGTGGTAGGGTTATACCAAATGCTTACAGTGATGAGTTTAATAGCTCTTTCTCACACTACTCATAACTGAATTTTCCCCTAATACTGTCTATTTATTGTATAAATAGAAGAAATAGTATGCCAATAAACACTGGAAATATAAAAATCATTAATGCTGTCACACAGTAAGAAAAAATCTTGTCATTCTAGCCAACAGTTACAGAAGCACAGATTTCTATACATCTTTTAGATCTATATAAAAACGTAACAAAGATTTACACCACCACCTTTACTTAGCTCTGAAAAATCCTTGTCAAAGTGTTAAACCTAACCTAGTGTAAGTGTAAATCTAACCACAGGACCACAGCACTCCTCTAGCTCTTCTATCCAAGTGTGGAAGGTGCTGTCACCCAAGGCTGTAAAGCTCCAGACTGAATTCTCTCCTTGCTCTCTAAACACACAGTACTCTGCCAACAGAGTTTACAGAAGTGGCAGAAAAACAAGACCTTTTTCACCTATTAAAATCATTGTGTTCTAGAGACAGAATTTATTTTCTCTTATTTTTACATCAGCTAGGCTTTACTTGTCTTTGTTACCTAAAATAACCTTAAGGTATATGTTACAAAAGGAAGGCTGTAATATTAGGTTTATTTTAGCACTCTTTGCTGGCAGGATGCTAGCTGACTGCACAAACATGTTCCAGGGAAAGAAGCTTAGTTAAAAAGGTCAGATTTTCACACAATTTTTAGGAGGTTTAGTTTGCTTTTCTTTGATGTTACTATTTTATTATTACACAAAACACGTACATGACTGAAGTGTATGACCACAGATACAGAAAGCGTCTAGGACTCTTTCTGGCCCAAAAAAGAGGAATTTCTAAGGGATTTATGTCAAAGTTATAATAGAGTGGGTAATACAAAAAAAACCCAAAGTACAATGACAGCAGATACTCCAGACTGAATCCTTCTCATGTAGTAGAAAGCACAGCGTCTCCCTCTGCCACAGAGAACAGTCAGCCTAAGACAAGCATTAAAACCCTTCAAAAACCAAAACTGCAGAGTATGTTAATAACTACCCACAATGATAGTGTCAGCTATCACTAGCTGCTACTAAAGATACTGGATCAATCACAAACATTTTGGAGAGCCCCGTTTTTTAAAGAGAACTGACCAGGAGAAACGCCAGAATATCACTACACTTCACTATCTGGGTTTGCATGGGAACTGTAATCTAAGAGAAATGTGAATTTCTGTACGTGTAATACAGCCACTACCAAGGAGAAACCATTACACATACCAGCATCTCCATTTCATACAGCAATTCCATGCCCAAATTTTCCCATATGAACAAGACACTCCCTAGACAGTTTAATCCTCACTGTCCAGCTAAAATGCCTACTGCAGCTGGGCTATCCCTACTTGCAGCAAAAAACTTCTCACGTTTTCTTTTCTACAGCTACAGCTGGAATTTTTATCTTCTCTTCTTTTTTAAAGGGAAGACATGCTAATAAGAATTGATCTGGACAGAATCAGATACAAAATTTTACAAATGCCATAATAACTTCAGACAATCTTTTACCTTCCCTCTTTTTACTGATGACCTCTGGTATATATTTACTTATTTTCCAATGTATAAGGAAACAAAAATAAAAAATAAAGTACATCCTCAGGCAGCTACTAACAATTGAACTGCTAACAGAACATACAGAGAACTACATTTAAAAAATCATAAAGTTTATGAGATGCTCCAGCTCTTTGAAAACTGATCTGAAAGAATGCTCCCAAAGTCTAAATTTGTTTGCAAAATTGAAGTCGGTAATGACAGATTCAGAAGGTGAAAATATTATTTCTTCATCTGCAGCTGTATTTTCAGCTGGTGACTTCCCACAGGCAGCCATCATTCACTTAACAAAATCTACTGAGTGGCCCTTAATCAAACAGAATACATTTAACAATTTAAAGCAAAAACTGAGTTTTCACTTGTTACTTAGTCATAACAGAAAAGAGCTTAGTATAATGTCACACTGGCCTAATTAATATGCATTATCATTTTAAAAGAGGTATCCTGTCAATTATTTAATTAATATATATGTTGCTTGATCACAGCATGTGTCAGTATAGAACTAGATTGTCAATTCCAGACATTTCAGACTATAATTTCTATGCTTTTTACTACTAAAGAAAAATTCAGCTGGCTGTTGTAAAGGTTCACTCTGTATACAAGGTGTCATGGTAAGAAAAAAAGAGTTCTTTCATTGCTTAGGCTGACCAGATACTAAACAAAGCCTCCCATGAAGAGCCTTGGATTTTACCTAACGCAGGTAAAGGAAGAAACTAAGCCCATCTGTATCTGAAGCTATGTCACTCACACTGATTTTCCCAGTACTCTGCACAGTCACCAAGATATTCTGTTTGGGAAGAAAAAGAAATTTGCTGGAAACCTCCTGCAAATGAAACCCAGCTGCTTAAGCACAATACCAGATGTCTCCTGCACCGTGTGGCTTTGATAGATTAAATTGAGCATAAGAAAGAGATGAAATATTTATGAAAATTAAATTTGCAGTATGCATGTCAGTAAGCCTGAAAAACGTTTTTTTCAAGTGAAGACAGGAAACCACATTTTTCACCCAATCGGCTTAGGTTAGATTATAGTGTTGGTATTCATGGAGCTCCTGAGGTGCTTATGTTTCATGCAGACTGCTTAGCTTTTATTCACACCACTTATTCCAGACACAGGGACCACAGATACTGCCTCCGAGACCAGCGGATCAAACATTTATGAACAATATGCTCAGATGAATTACTGAGTTTTACTCCTTACCCACCAAAAGTGCAGTATTTCCAAGGCTGGGAAAAAGCTCAAATCCCACTGAGCACTCTTGGTAACAATACCATGTACTGGACACCAAATACTGCTGGGACAAACAAACATGCCTTCTTTTCACACTCAAGGGAATGCTGTCATGCACTTAAGCAAATTCCTTCATCCTGACACATCATCAGGCTATTTGTTCCCCAAAACGTCACACTTGTATTGGCTTACTCAAAAGAGAAGGGGAGGAAAAAATGATTGTGGTAAAAGAGAACAGAAAGAACAAATTAAGATAACATTTACAATTAAGTGAAAGCACAGAAACACTAAACAAATCCATTTTTACAATGTTAAATGTCTTGCATAAAATCTCCAAAGACACCTAACATCTCTGGCTCCCCACAGTCCCAGTCTCCCCATCTCAGTAGATCTGTTATCACTCTAACAAGCTCTAGTACAGAATATGACCAGGTTTTCCCTTCCTAGCCATTCCTAAATTTCATCCATTGGCAAACAACTGTCTTGGAAAGGGTAGCATTCCCTTTCAAGATTCTCTTTTCTCTCCTTTGGGGAATTGAGAAACCCAGAAAAAAATTTTTATCAATTAATCTTTGTGATCATTTGGCACTATATTACTTCAAAATTCTGCTTGATACAAATATCCTTTTGAGTACAGAACTATGACTTAATACACACAGATGTGATCTTCTTAGCAAAGCAAAATTAGTACAAAAGGCTAATATTTATCCTGTGGATTAGTAATAAAGGGGCTGCATGTCTCTGTGCAGCTCACTGAGTGTTTTTAAAACAGAAACCAAAAGGTCATTAACTTCAGCAAAGCAGGAACAGAAACAAATCTAACACTTCCCATCACCCTTGTGCTCCTTGAACACCTCCTGAGTGCATTACAGGGCCACCGGATGAGCCAGGACAGCAGAGCTGTCCCAAAGGAGACCAGGAGTTTATTTGAAGAAGCTCAGCAAGCAACATTTCCCAAACTCTCTTTCAAAAGAGGAGCAATGAATATCCTATTTCCTTTTCATGGAATGTTTATATGCTATGGCTTGAGTACCTATTACACTGCCAAGCCAATGCAAAGCCACAGGTCAGCACAGGAAGAACAATACATTTCCTTAGTGTGCACGTTTTGACTTCTTACAAGAACACATTGTGTCTGAAGCAACAGCCCAAAATCTGCTGATAGATGACCAGTACCACTGCAATATCACAGTAACTCCACAGACAAACATCATAAACATCACCAGCGTTAGAAAGTATGTTCTGTGCAGTCAGTTTCCAGTGTCAAACGCTAAAAAATAGAAGAGGTGCAAATAGGAGTCAGTAAAAAGACAAGACTGTCCTTAGTCTGGATAACTAAACTAACACACTAGTCCTGTTCATTTTTTAAAGTAATTAAAAATTACTTTAAAATAAAGTAATTTCACTTTCTCCACTTCTGCAAGTTACTCAAGGAAGAAAGTAGTCCTTGGAGTCTCAAAAAGTCGACCTAAGTTTAAAATCACACAGGTCTTTTAAATGCTTTATGGTTATTTGGGCTAACAAATGGCACATCTAGTTTCAGTCCACTTAAGTATTCTGCTTTCTAGTGATGAATCTGGAACAGCAGGCATTGAAAAATCACACAAGTGCTGTGTTTGCCACACTGCAATAGATGTCAGGCCTTCAAACCCAGTATCTCTGTCAAGGCCAGGCAGGTGAGGATGGGTGATAAACTCCAGTTCAGAACAAGTGGTGCAAAGTAAGTCTCTTATATCCTGAGTTGAACCGTATCTCCTAGAAAAACAAGGAGGGAAGGAATGAAAGAAGGAAAGACCCAAGTATTTGCTATCTTCTGCCCAGGTATGATGCTTAAGAGATGAGATTTTGAGCATCTGTAATGTTCACCATAAGCTACTTTGGCTGCTGATTAATGGTGAGAGATTAATATCCGGGGATGCCATGTAACAGCTGCAGTCTGAACCTCGTGAACACAGACACGGTTATGCATTTAACAGCTGGGTTCAAACTTTAAGTGGATTTTCCTGTATGGTAACTAGGATCAGTTTACAGCTGAAAAATTAATACTTTAAATGCATGCTGTATATAACTACACCACACAGCTACCTCTGAAGTAACACAGCCCAAAGGTTACCTATCCTCATACTTCCCAGATCATCCTTCAAATTTCTACAAGTCAAACTGTGTCAGGTCCTATCTCCTAATTCCCACAATTTTTACATTTAAGTCTCCAAGTGTCAAAGTCAATCAAGGAGCAGCAAATGTCAGAGGTGGATGTGGAGGCCTGGCACTTCTCCAGACAACAACTAGAACAGCAGGTGAACATGAAATTTTTTTGCATTACACCAAAGTACATAATTGCCTGCTAAATCCCTTAAGCAGTGAACTGTCTGACAAGTAATTATACCAAAAATTTCATTGCATCAGGTTTATATTTACCAGATTGCAAAAATAACTGGCAATTACCTCTGCTCAGAGTCTCTGTGGCTTTGGATCCACTAATCATAAAGGCTGATATGTCACTCCACAGTGTGAGGCTGGGGTACACCAAGAGGCACAAGCTTCTCCTCGAAGATACAACCAGTAAATTTGATAAAACTGCTCAGTTTTCTCGTACTTCCCCCCCCTATTTTTCACAAGTGCTACACTCTTTCATTCAGAAAGACTTCTCTGTGATTTCCACACGTCACTTTAGCACAAGGCTGCAACACAGTCAACTTTCTGACTATTCAAAAGATGCTCATTTGTTGCACCACTCAGGATGCCACTAGTGGTAGTATGGGGAGATGAAAAAATCTGCCAAATCTATATCCTGCCTCCATCACACATGGGTAAGATGGGCAGGAATATCACAGGATTTTCATAAAGCTCCATTTTTACAGTAAGTTACGGCTTACACTTCATTCCATGTATAGGACTGATACAGCTATGCAGTGACAGATGCAAAGGATTTAGGCCAAAACTACAATTTTGCCCCAAAGCTCAGCCTCTTACGAAACATTTCTTTCTTGTTTTTTTTTTTTTTTTTTTTGTTTGTTTTTTTGTTTTTTGTTTTGGTTTGGTTTGGTTTTTTGGGTTTGTTGTTGCTGTTTTTTGGGGGGTTTTTTGTTTTGTTTTGGTTTGGTTTTTTGGTTATTGTTTTTTTCGTAAATGACCTTTGCTCAGGTTATGGGATAAAAGAGAGTTTTTAAAACAAAGAGGCAGGTTTGGTAAGAAGAGTTTTTGTCACCAGTCCCCTTGACAGTACAACCCTGTGGGTTGCATCATTGAACTCAAGTGAGCATTTTTTCTAACGATTCAGTTAAAGTAGCTTTTGGCCTACATTATTTATTATTCAGTTTTTAAACAAACATTACCTTTTCTGACCTAGTTTTTGAACACTCCCTTCAGAAAGAATCTCCTTAAGTCTGAATTCCAGCCTGAAAAATTACTCTCAGTAAGTCTGCAGTGCAGGATAGAAACAGAAAATCGTGCTCAGTCCAAAAGCCTGAGCACAAGAGCTGCAGTTCAGTCTGAGTGAACTGCTCTGCTATTCTTCCTTACACTTTGATCTCAAGTTTATAGAAGATTAAATTCAGCCAAAAATACTCCAACAGACATGAGCAACAGCCAACACTGGTCATGAACCAACCATGTCAAAAACATTTCAATTCCCTCTAGGATAAAACATAGGCCTTGTAGATATAAGACAAGTAAGACCACACGTGAACTGCAGGATGAGGCTAGCATTCAAAAATGCTCTTAAGAAGTTGGAGAAAATTTGGGAGAAGCTGAGGTGCTATTACGACAGTACAACACAATATCCAGCCACTGTAACAATGCATACACAAAAGCAATTGCACAAATGAAGAAATACTCAAGTCTGAGTTCTGCATTTTGAGGAACATACAGAGAGACTGAAAAATGCACAGCAAAGTTCAGCAAAAGTAACTGGAGATACTCAAGACCAGACAAGTAGAATTGGGCTTGAGCTAGCACAATGACAACCAGGGTACACTAAAGACTAATTTTTCTAGAGGTGAAAATAAGGAGATGCTGATAATGATTTCCTGGAAACCTGTGGTCTCCTCATCACTGAAAGGAAGCCAAATGCTGGGAAAAGTACATATGTATTTTAGAGGGATTAACTAAACTCTTGGCATCTAGTGCAAATCAGTCATTACATGAATGATTTAACTACATCTGATTTTAGTAATCATGTGGAACCATCAGGATCTCCCCAGGTATACGTATAGGCAAAAGGCAAACTCCACAGGTGAGTAACTCATGTCCTCACTGGGATCATCCTGCAAGGAAACAGAAGCTTTGAGGGGATAAGGAATAGATGTATCTACTAAACAAATTTAAGCTTGAATTAATAAAGCTTTAGAAAATCTTGTTCTCAGACTGAGGCATGGCTTGAATTACTTAGAAGACCTCTTATTTTCAACTCTCTTCTCATAACAATTTCTGACCTTGAAACTGAACCACAACCCAAAGGTTAAGAAGCAGCAAAGTGTTACCGTGATTTTTTTCTTTTTTTAATTAAACATAAATAAATACAATGATACAATTTATAGCTTACCAGGGTTATTTTTCCCACAGATTTAGATCCTAAAATTGTCCTCAAGCACTCAGCTTCAATTGCTATCACTTTGTCTTTATTTGCTGAAAGATTTTGGGCTGGAGAGAGGTGCCAAAAGCACCTGTGGGAAACCACTGGGCACTCCCTGGCAAAGATTCCCCAGCACAAGCCTCTCCCCCTCTGAGCAGTGCTGGCAAACAAGAAATACGCAGTCCTTGGGAGAGAAAAAACCCTGTGCTGAACAAGACATTAGTTACATTTCCTAAAGAAGTTAGTACAAGTACTCAAAAACCAAGAAAATATTTGACTCCCAACTGCCAGGAAGTTGGGAATGTTATCTCAAATGCAAACAGTGAACTCATAAGAAGCTAGGTTTCAAATTACTGGGAATCTCCTGTAATAGTTGTAATTACACTGTTGATAAGATGCAGCATCTGAGGATCTTTCCTTCTGACATAATTTCTGCACGCTCATATTTATGCCTGAAATTCTGGAGAGAGGGAGAAATCTTGGTCTCTTCTGGACAACCTAAGTTTTCTGCGCACATCTTTGAGCAGCCTACTGCATTTCTTCCACCTATCTGCCTATCCCCTTGCAGATGCTCCTAAATCAGAATACATACTATTTCATCGAAGGTCATTGCACCAAGATCCTCAGTATCTTTAGGAGAACATTATTTTGGTATGGATAGCTCTGAGGATGCTCTAGAACCCCCCTTGATTTAAAGGGATCATGCACACAGGAAAGTGTCAAAGCATCCACCCATAAGGGAACAGAGAATCTAATAGGCTCAGGGACATTTCTGACTCCTGGTTTCAAAGAAGTCAATGCAGCCTCAGCTGCACTCTCCACTTCGGCAGCAGAGGGTGCTGCCAGAATACTGAGGGCCCCTGCAAAGATATCCAGGACTGGTCAGTCAGGTGTGACTGCAGTTAGTCCAGAGCCTCCATGTCACACAAGTATCACTTAGGAAGAACAGTACCAGTTAATGGTTTCAAACTCTTTTTTCAGTATCACCCAGACTCCATAAAATTTGCTCATCCCATGTCAAACTGTGTGGCATTCTCACTCCTAAGCCTCATACATAGCTTCTGCAGTGATGCCTGAAAACGAAGTCAAACATTAGATAAAAAACACCAGTACAGTAGTTCTGTGATTCAAGGAGAAAATGACTGACCAAGGACTGCAAGCTTGAATTTGAACTGCACACACAGTTACACTTGGTTAGGACTCCTGCAGACCAGCTGCTGCTCAGAATCCTCCTCTGCCATCTACCACGCTCTCCCCAAGCCCAGCTGTTCCCATGGACACTGCACCCACTTCCCACCACATGAAAGCTTCCAGGACAAATGGACTACACGAGTGGCACTGTTGTTTTTTCTGCTCCTTAGCTTTAATGTATCTTACTAAGGAAGCCAGATAAAACCTTCTCAAGCATCAGGAAAACTCATGGTTGATGCTGAAGAGCTGTAGGTGAAGTCACAGAGTTTAGCTAGTTAGTTAACAGAACTGACTAATTTATGGGGGAAA
Organism: Rhabdornis inornatus; assembly: GCA_013397075.1. Taxonomy (NCBI): domain Eukaryota; kingdom Metazoa; phylum Chordata; class Aves; order Passeriformes; family Rhabdornithidae; genus Rhabdornis; species Rhabdornis inornatus. Next base: position 158,388 of record VWZS01010654.1, on the reverse strand, counting down.
AGAAAAAAAACTTCCTTGCTACGCATATTTTTTTCTCCTTTCAGATGTGATTATCAGCTTGTTAGCTAACTGCTCCATCATGAAAACATCCAAGCCAAAACATCCAGGACTGTTTCATTAAATTATTTACCACTTTTCAAGAGACACCAAGCTTAACAGAAAAACGAGTCTTCAACGACAGTAATTTCACAGTTCTTCCAAAGAACATCAGTACATTAATGAAGCGCTACTGTAAACACATTTATAAACTCCCAAAAAACCTTCCAAAAACACGTCAGTTCATTTACTGCACCCAGAACTTGTTTTCAAATGCAGGTTTGTAAGTATGTTTCAAATCCTCTAATACACTCCTCATTTTCATCTCTAGAATGAATAAAGCTACTATGATTCTCCTGTCAATCACAATTCTGCCTTACTGCAATCTCTGTTTACTGCTAATTAGTGCCTCCTTTTCTTATTAGCCATGTCAAATTTTTTGCATCTTGGTGGGTAAATACGGCATTTTCACTTACAAGTAGCGTGATGCTTTCCTGCTAAGACTTAAACATGAACAAATTCAGTCTTCCCTACGAAACCAGCACGACGTTTCCTAAGTATACAGCTACTGATATAAAAAGCCCTCGCTGCTAAAAGCGGTAATCAGACAAAAGTTACAAAAAGCATAAAGCCTGAAACGCTCAGGATTTCTAAGGGCAGATTTAATACAACACAGCTTCTTTAAAACTTTTCCTTTTGAGCGGTCTAAGCTGCGCTACCGGAGAGGGACCAGCAGCGAGAGGCGCAGCCCCCGCCGCCCCATCGCGGCTGTCCCCGCACGCCGTGCGGAGCATCACCGGCACCGCCGCAACCAGCACGGCCAGAAAGGCAGCCCGCAGCTAAAATCCTTCTCCCCTCGCCCCGTCNGGCACGGCACGGCACGGCACGGTTGGCGGGGGAGCAGCGGGACAGCCCCACCGCCCCGGCTGCACCCCCGGCCGGACACAAAGCGGCAGCCGGGGCGGCAGCGCGGGGGAGCTGCTGCCGGGAGAGGCACCCCTGGGCTCGCCCTGCCCCGCCACAGCCACAGCCGTCCCGCCAAACGCCTTCGGGCTTTCACCCATCAAACGCTTCCGGTGCCCGGGAAGAGCCGCTCCGGACTGCGACCCTGCCCCGCGCAGAAAGCGCTCGCCAGGAGCGAGGAGCAGCCGGGACCTCCGCTCCTGCCCGGCGCGGTTTCAGAGCGGGCACCTTGCCTGCAGCTCGCCACCGGACAGCTGCTACAGACACCTTCTGAGCTGGTGTCATTATTCAAGGGCTAAATGAGCCGCTTCGGTATTTGCCAAGTGCGGGATTTCCCTATAAGCCTGTTAGTGAATCAGCCGCACACAGGGTTTTAACCTCAACCCTCTTGTTCACACATGCACCGCAGTTGTGTCGCTCCTCCGCCGGGCGCACTAAAACAAAGCCACCTCATCTATGCCTAGGGTTTATAGACCTCCACATCAGCACGTCATCAGTGGATGCAAACACACACAAGCACAGAGTCAATTAAAGTTTGAAGAGACCTCTAAGATAATCAAGTCCAACAGTTAACCTAGCATCACCACATCCACACACCTTTTGAACCATCTACACATCTGCCCCTTATGACAGGAACAGGTGTTTTAAGCAACTCTTATGCCACCGAGCGGCAGAAGTATGTGGTCTATGTTCTTGAGCAAAACACAGGTGAGATCCTTAAAACACCTCAAAATACAGCAACATAATGGGAAAATTTAAAAGTTGATTACCGTAATAAAAAGAGGCTCCCAACTACCACTAAGCAAAAAAACCCAAGCATGGGTAAGCTAGGTATTTACAGTTAAACTCTGTAGCGATATATAGTAATAATTAATGACAGCACTATTATTTTTTTGTCTATAGGAATGGGAAATGTAGCATTTGTGATTGATCAGCTCACTTGTGACAATGTTTGTTCAGTTTGGCACTGATACTGGACTGCTGTAGCTTATATAAAAGCCTGGCATCTCAATGGGTAAATTCCACTACCACGCTTCAAATGGTATTTTGCTTCAAACAAGTAATCCCCCTGAAACTTTCTGGGAAAGATCAACATCGCTGATGATGCTTAGCCAAATGGAAATCTTTGAAGTGGCCACCTAGCAGCTGTCAAACAGCAATTAGTAATAACAGAATAAAATTCATTTTTATGTCACAGAGAGTAATTTGGCCACAGCATTCATAAACCAGATCTTGACCAGCATTGCTCTTATCTTTCCAGTAATTAGTGGAATTTAGTTTTTTTCCTCATCCTTTTGTTTGAAACTCTTATTACCTGTTTGATTACTACACCAACTAACAGTGCAACTGCAACACAGACATTCATTTCTATACACATGAATGGAATGCATCATTTGTGTGAATATAATCATTCTGTCAATATAATTTTTCATTCTTTCTCACATTTTCATTGTAATATATGGCAAGAAAGTAACACAGTAGTGTCTAAACCATTTATTTTCTAAAAGGGGTCCTAATTACAGATTTACTCCATGCAGATCAGTTTTCATGGGAAAAATTACCTTAGTTTTAAAATTCCTATTTAATCTACACGTGGTCTTCAAAAAGCATGCTAGGCATTTCCTTCCCAAGACCTCATACAAAAACATGTTAAAGTAGTGCTTTGTCATCTGCTGACACCATTTAAAATATTTGTTAATAAAATTAAAAATCCCAAATTGCCACATATAACACATTGAACACTACAGAGCAGACCATTCTTCCTACGTCAAACACAGGCTGTCGCTCCTATGACCTTTTTGACTGCAAGATGGAAGGTTATCACTGTTTTGGACACTTGGGATGGGCACCACAAACCTCAGTTGTGTGACCTTATAGCACTTAGATGAATTCAGAGCAGTAAATGTCTGAATCTGAAAGACTGCCACTGAAAGTATGGGGAATCCAACTGAGATGTTTTTAGGATGTCGGCAGAATCAATGCATCAAGGAATGGAGTTTCTTGTGCAGACTGAAGCAAGTGTTTAAAATCAGTGCCCAACAGGTGTTTGTTAGGGTGTGGGCGGCAGGAGGAGTCTTTTAGACTCAGAGTCAATGATGTATCTCTGTAAATTAGGTGGTTCTTTAGACATCCATACTGGGTATATGGGTAGCAGGTGATATTCGTCTTTGGGACAGTGGCCAAAAAGAAAGTATAAATTACTTTTTACTTTTTAACTACTTTAAAGAAATCAGAAATTGCTTTTTAAATTTAATTAAAGTCAAATTACTTTTACACCTTGATCACTTTTTGAAGAGAAACGAGGTGGTGGGGAAATGTGTAATATGGTAGCTCAGGACACCACTGTCATGAACTTGATGACAGGAGGGGGTTCATCTCCTGTCTTGTATTCCAGTTTCACACCTTACTGTGAAAAACACTGTTCCATTCAGCAGAGCAAAGAGGGACAGCACAGTGAAGGGAAAAGAGAGGCCTTCCTGGTCATATTTCTGTTCAGAGTTCAAGGTGTGAGCTGCAACTAAGGGATCTTTTTTATTGTGCCTTTTCAATGAGGAGCTGGACACTCCTGTTATTATTAAAGCACAAAGCAAAATAAATCAATGAAGCAAGCAATAATGTGCTGTAATTACAAGGTTTGTAAGCAGGCAGTCAGTGTTCATGGATCTTCCACTCAGTCTCAGGGAATACACCAGTATTACGCACTTCCATATAACAAATGCATAAGCAAGCAAAAGTATTGCAAATTATTGTCCTTGACAATTATTGACATTATATTTCTGAAAACGAGAAAAGAAATGAAATGAAAAGAAATTTTTCAAGTCATCATAAGTGTGGGAAAAAAATTTCCCATCTTAGAGGATGACATCATTGTTTCCATAGTTGTTAATGTTGTCAATGATGTAACGGTATCTTTTATTTCTTCCTGCTAATTATGCTATTTCCCTATATATTTTCTGTTCTGTAAAGGCTCTTTGCCCATTAAAATACTTTTCTAAGCAGAAGCACAAATCAAAAAAGTCTAAATTAACAACATTTCATTGCTGGTCTCTTTGTTTCCCCAGATAAAAAGCTATCCAGTACTTAAACTACAGTAATATTCACAAATGGGAGGCTCTTCCTTCAGATGAAACCCACTTGCATCTGCTTTCTCCAGGAAAGCTGGCAGAAATTAATTCTTTAAGGCTTTATTCTCTAACATTTTTTTTCACTTTGTGGTAAAACACATCCCTCTCCATGGAGCACAAACTCAAAAATAATAAAAAAGACACTTTTGCTCCACTTTGAAAAATTTAGGAATTCAAACCCAGGGACAGGCAGACAACAAAAGCTGTGACGTGCTTAGAAATCCCTGAAAAGACTCTTAAAAGGTACTGGAGATGTGAATTGAACCACTTTTGCCCCATTTTTCTTCCCTCTTGCCCCGCTCTACCAGTGGGGATGCTCCCCCAGCAGCCTGAGAGGAGCCCCACTCCCCAGCCCCTGTGCAGGGACAGCCACTGCCTTGCACAGCCCCCTTTGCCCCCATGGCTCAGCTGAGTGGACCATCTAGTATTCCAGGCACATATTCCTCTGGGTTTTGTCTCTTTTTTTTTTTTCCCCAGAGATCTGCCAAAGTTTCCCCTCCCCTCTGACATACACACACCCCATTTGGAAAGGGTAAAACGGGAGCAAGGGAGAAAATCCCATAACTTGTCCAGAACACGCAAGGATGATTTGTGCTCTCACTTACGGGGTACGACTGTCACTGTTGATCTGCTTTCAGGCCTAGATTACATCTGATAAGGGCTGACCTTATTTGAGTATTCACACATTATGCACTCATGGAGAGCATGTGGACACAAAAGTCCCTCAGATGTTCTGGGCATCAATCACGCTCACAGCGTGGAGGCTGCCAAACTTTTCTTCCCTTAACTCGGGAGAGGAGAGGGTAGTCCAAGACAGACTTAATAAAGTTTAAAGCTGTGCCACAGTGTATTTGGGGCCCATTGTCTTCTAAAAGTGTTCTTTTCAACAAATTCTCTGCAGTTACCACGGGCAACAATTCGTCTTTAACAAATTGGGGCGGACTGTGTGCAGACTCTCCGGAGGAGGGAAAATGAACAAAAGGCTTGCCAGGCCCATTAAATAAAAGCCAAACAACCAAAACTCTTCTGTCTCTTCGTTGCCCCGTATTTACAAAATCAAAGTGAGTTCTTAAAATCATTCCCAAAACCAGAGTATTTTCAAAGCATGCCTTAAATCAAATCCCTTCCTTCAGAACTGATGAATCTATTGTTCACCACACACAAATACTTATTACCACGAATTAACATGTGCTTTTACAAAGAATATGCTATAACCATCACTGATGACTAAAACATTTCAGCTGTTGTAATGACTGACACCTCTGTAATGACTGACACATCTTTCCCAATTTCACAAGAACTACAACTGGTTTTGTAAACCTTCTGCTTTTGTCTGCATATTCATTTGAAATTGTGAGAGTTGGGAGGAAATAAGAGCACATAGCAGGTGATGCATGTGCTTCTCTGAAATGTATTAACTAGTGGGGCCTTTCTTAATTTGTAAAGTCTAAATTCTCATACAGTATCATCCTTACAGATAAAACTGACTCTACAGTGTGGAGACTTTTATGGAAACAAACTGTCCAAATAAGCCATCATACCTAGCTCTCAAACACCTTTTATTCCCCATATATACAGACTACATGAAATTACTAGTCTCAAAACAAACTATGATTTGCTTTGCTAGATCATACTTTTTAACTCCAAAACTTATTTGGGCCATACTTTCTTCTACAGCTGGCTACTCCAGCAGAAACAGTAAGCTAAGGCACTTTTCTCATGTGACTCAAAGTAAGTAAAAAATGCAAATACTCATCAACCAAAGCCTTGGACAGGATGTCCTGAAGAGTTCAGTGTGTTTTCTCTTTTCAGTTTTGGATGCTTTTAACGATGGAGGGTTTGTTGCTGCAGTTTAGGAGATTAGTTCACAGTATGATGCATCTTATCATAGGGAGGTCCTGCTGCTTTTCCAGAGATGGTTGGTTGAGGTTTCTTCCTTCCAGTTTAGGGCCGTTTGTTTCTTAGTTATATATCAAAAGTGACTGACCCTTGAGAAAAAGGAGCAGCACAGTGCCAAGAGAGATGAAAAGATCTTTGGATTAAACCACAGGAAAACTATATTGAGAAGGATGTGGTTTTCAGGTACAATACCCAAGATGACAACATGGAGAAATCCACTACCAGTTTCACTGGGATTTAATTGAAGCCATTCACAGCAGTAGCATAGACACTCACTGCCTTTGGAAGGTACGTTTCCTCATGAAGACCTTCTGTGGCTGTGCATCATGTGTTGCACCAGATTCTTTTTAAAATACAAGCAGCAAAACATCCATCTCATCACACGTGGGGGTCAGGATAATTAAGGGCTGAGGTTTAGGTCCAAGTGTCCAGTCTATAAAGCTGTGTTCAGTCTTAACTGAAGTGTTTCTTTGAAAGATTTTGGCTACAGAGCATTCAGATCACAAAGTTTCAAAAAAAAAATCAACCTAGTAAGAAGGCCTACCCAAAGTAATATGATTGAGTCAGTGGCTTTTTCCCCCCTTGGTTTAAAAACTAGCCTTTAAAACTTGCAATATTTTGATGAAATTATTTTTCTTCTATCAGTATGAGCATACACACAAACCCACACACATACACGCTCATTTGTTGGTTTCAAATGTCATTACCTGTAGGATGGGTTCTTTTATGATATGAATAAAAGCCCATTTCTCTGACAAGCTGGATCAAAATCTAAATATGTGAGGGAAGGTGGTACCTTTAGCTTTACTAAAGCTCCTTGCTAGGCTGACTATATTTGGGTAAGGAACCAACATCATAAAAGTAAAGTTAATGGAGCTTGGACATGTATTTGACCCAATAAACCAGAAACCAATATTTATAGGGTTTTGTCATATGCTGCCTGATCTTGCAATGAGAACCTGCACATGGTTCTCCAACTGGAAGTTGTCTCACAAAGCCACTTCACAGCAATGTATCTACCACAGCTACCACTGCCAGAGCATCTGCACCCACCCAGCTGCTGAGCCAGGGCTGGCTTCTGGCCAGATGTCTCAGACTGTGGCAAAACAGAACTGTACCCAGCTACAGAGGCTAAAGACTTCCTCAAAAGGTCACATAATTTAGCAATCTCTGTGCTGACACATCAGATCAGAGCCATAGCTCAGTTTGTCCATATTCCTGTCTCAATAAAAGGTATTTGCTTTTTATTAATTTTTAAATGCATTGCTTTTTAATTTCATTGGGATGTCTCCTGTCTTTTATTATGTAAAAGGTTAAATGGAAGAATTCAATTTGCTTCTTCTTTTTATATGTATTATTTTATTTTCCGTTTTCTGTCTCCTCTTATTGAAGTCCCCTCTAACCATCCCCCAAATTTTAAGTTGCTTGTTCCTCAAGGAGATGGTTCATCTCGTATTTTATCACCCACCTATTCCTACTGCACCCTTTTACCAGCTGAGGTGTCCTGATGCAAATGCAGTGTTCTTGGAGGGATGTGACACTCACTGACAGTCACTTTCAGAATCAGCTCTATCTCTTGTTTGGAGTCAAATGTCTTATTCACTTTTCTCACCACAGAAAGAAGATTACTTTGACTTCTTCAAGATGAAAAGAAGGATACTTTTTGTACTCAGATTTATTTCACCATTCTGGAACTATATCAGGATTTTGTATTTGACAATGTGCACTTGCCAAAAATATTTTAACCTGCACGCTTGTATCAAGTTTAGCAAATCTTTTGCAGTTTTAAACTAACTTAAATAATCACTTTTACTTCCCTTAAGTCACTCTTTCCTCCAAAAGCTAACATATCCAAAACCACTTTCAGAAGTAGCTTATTACTACCTTCCTGGCAGCAGGAGCAGCATGCCTCCCAAATCTCCATTTCTCCTTTCCCTCAACATGCCAAAGAATGAGGCTGCAAGAGGACAAAAGAGGAAGCCCAACAGGGATGGGATGGTTTGGTGGGATGATTGAGTACAGAGGGGCGGAGTGCATGAAGAGAGCTGTAACTACCCTCAAAAAATTCTTTTAATCATTTCACATTATTTTTTCAGGGCTTTTATAACTGAGAAAAAATATACTAATGAGTACATAAAAATAATAATACTCTCATACATGAAGTGTTCTCAGTAATTAAGTTACACTAGAGTTCTTGGTACATAATTTCATATTTCAGAAGTTCCTTTCATCACAGTTTGGATTTCAGCCTCCAAGCTATTCTCCCAAGCAATAAATGGACAAAGCCATAGACCTATTAAGGCCACTCCCAGCCCAAAACCATGTCTGATGGGCTTGGAAAGTATCCTATACATTCAGGACAGGTATCTGTCAAGATATATCCTACTCTAATGCTTGCCAAAGGTATTTTCCCCCCCAAAACTCTTTACTCACTACCAGTTTCCAGTTGAAATAACTTTTGTTTCTGAGCAATATTTGTTCCTGTGTTTACTATTATATTGCTCTATAAGTTTACCTGCAAAGCAAGTCACCCTGAGGAACCACAGCGGTTCCACGCTGGTTTTAGGTACCCAGCTCTCCAGGGAGGCACCATAATATACAGCCACTATTCATAACTCTCCTATCACTACAGGTACACAAAGACCACAGAAGCCAACCAAACACATGGAAAGTAAATGCATTTTGTGACTTCAGTGACATCAAGAGCCAAGCAAGCAGGACTTGGAAGCAGCATAAGTCTTAGCTGTGTTTACAGATTCATTGCGAGCACATGATAAGAAAAAAATAACCCAAAACAAAAACAAAGAAAAAGTACCCCAAACCAACCAAATTTTACTTGATTGCTACTAAATTCTATGTATTACAGCACAAGTCAAACCTCAAAGCAGTCCCTAATGTGATGTGGATACAACATGACCTGAGGCACTTCTGACTAGTATGATGAGCTTGAAGGCAAGTAGGAGCTTGCATAGTGCACTGGGCAACTGAATTTTCCAACAGTAATTTCAGTATCACTTACTTCTGCAATATTATCAAAAATAAATCTAAATTTGAAGATGCCAGACTTCTACAGTATCTCTCCTTTTGGAGGTGCATATTGTTTCCTTGTTTGGTTTTGGGTTGTTTTTTTTTAAGCTAAAATGCATATTAAGACATAAAAAAATCCCTTTGTCTCTGCCTCTTTAAATAAGCAGACAGCTTCTTCAGCCTTTCCCACTCCTTCACCTGTCCCCAGTTACAGAGCACAGCTGCTTGTGGGCTTAAGACTTTTTTTGTGAAGTAACAGTTCATGATAATCTTATTAAATCCTTTCTAACACTTTCCAGTTCATACAGGATTTCCTTCAGCAGGGCGAGTGGAACAAGGACTGGCTGCTTAAGCAATCCCTGTGCAAAAAAAAAAAAAAAAAAAAAAAAAAGCCTC
>VWZS01010654.1:0-148877 GCA_013397075.1 Rhabdornis inornatus | reverse complement strand
AAAGTCACCGAAACCCCTCATCGCAGAGGAGGGTGGGAGGGTGCAGGGGAGCCAGAGCTCGGCCCCAGCCAAGGGGCTGGAACAAATCCAGAGATGCAGGAGCTCTTTGCTGTTTCTTTCTGTAGCTGAGAAACCACACTGGAAGTGTAATGCCCCTTATCTTTTGCATGTAAAACAAACCATATGCTAAGCAAGCTCCTCTGCCTGTAAGTCATTCTGTTTAAATCTCCAAAATTCCTCGCTCTGCTAGCCTAGGAAGCACTCATTGCAAAGCAGTTGTGTTCTCAGGGAGAGGCTCCATGACCAGGCTGGGTGCTCAGACATCAGTGCCATTCCCAAGAATGGGAGGCAAACCTCCCCAGGAGAATGGACAGTGTGAAACAAAAGAGACACAAAAAGAGGCCTGACTATTTTATAGATATGCCTTCTATCAGATCATACAAGCCGTGCTGTAGGTGTACTGAAGGCAATTCCAAGGAGCAGGACCTCCCCAGAGTATCCTTGGGTGCTAAGCAGATGTAAGCGAGGCACTGGGAGCAAGAAAAGCTGGGACATCCTAAACTCCTCTAAGAGGAGATGGGAACAATTTTTAGGCTGCACTACAGAAACCTCTGTAGCATCAACTACTTGTATCAAAATGGTCAGTTTTCATTTCACTGCACACCATCTCATCAATAGCAGTTTAATAGGATTTTTCTCTATTTACATGCACTTAAATGGCAAATGCACATTTCCTGCTTCAGCTGCCAAAAAATACTTTTTTCAACCTGCCTGACTAAAACCACCCAAAATGCGCAATGCAAAACGTGTAAGACAGTTTAAGTTCTGCAGAAAAGGCTGGCCAGCTCGGGTATCTGGGTAACAAATATTTTTATAGGCCTTTCAGTGGCTCAAATCCAGGACAGCTCTGCAGTGATTTATTTCCCCAACAGCTTCTAGGGTGGCCTATGTAAAATTAGCTGGTAATCACAACCCAGGCCCCTAGTGGGCACGTTCCACACTCAAAGCAGCAGTGACTGGTGCTCCCTTGCTGAGGGTCACAGGAGAAAGAGCAAAGACTGAGGGGGGAATGCTGGATATCTCGTGCTGTCAGGAAGAATGAAGCTGAGCATCAGAGCATTATGCTAGAGCTTTTCAGGACCAAAGCACAGTTCATCTTATTTAAGCCATAAATGTGTCACTTTTTATGATTGCCCTGCACAGCACAGGCTGAGTGCAGTCTGAGCTGCTACTGCAGTTCACAGGTTTTTAGCTGAAAATTGTCCCTACATCTCAGTGAGGAGGGGAGAAAATATTAAGAGTACAACCTGTGTACTGACCCTTGAGGAAACTTCTGGTGTCTAAGCCTTCACTGATTAGGACTTTCTACATAATCTCAACACCTTATTTATGACAGAATTGGTTGCAAATCCCCATGCACTGAAAATGTGCAAGTCTTGCCACCACGTTCTCTGCTGCAGGGCCCCATCTGGCCACTGCCTTGCCCTGCAGGCTCCAGCTCCATCCATGGAACAAACATGCAAACACATTGCAAATTCTTTTTTCCTGCCTCCAGTGCAACACCAATCACCTCCACCAAAGCATCCAGCCAAGACAGAGCCTAAAGTGTAGTGCTGATAATTTTTGTTTGGCTGAGATGATTCAGCAATATCTACATGGTCAACTCATGTGTTGATGCAACTCTGGTGTCATCACTGTCTCTCAGTGACCTTATACCATCACCAGGCTGTGGTAATTCTCATACTCTGATGAAAGCTAGAAATTAATGGGAGACTCCCAAATCTTACACAACAGCAGCTGCTTTTCTTCAACAATTCCCCACTACCTTTAAGAGAAGCGATTCAGACAGATGTTACAGTTTTATGCTCTCAATTCCTATTATATTCACTCAGGTCTAACAGAGTAAGTTCCTCCTATCTAGGTTCAGTTTTACCGTGTTTTTCATTCATTTCGGTCGATCTATTTTTAATATATTCTCTGGATGCACCTCCTTAAAATCTGCCAATTTAGTTCCCTGGCTGTAGGTAATATGTTCATCCCAGCACTTGCAAATATTCAGATGGAGAAAAAAAACTAGACACTATAAGTCACGTGTTTATTTAAAACATGTAGCTGGACAGTATCAATATGACACAAGGATAGTAGATGAAAATTAACCTGCAATTCCGTAATATCATCAAATAAATCGATCTACTAATGAAAGGAAACACATTTCCATAAGAATTCGACTGGTATCCAAGTAACAATTCCATGATGATACATTTTCAATTAAAGAATTACAATGGACTATACTTATTTTTTCTCTCTAATGTTAGGTTGTAATTAATTATTGTACAGGCAGCTGAATATTAACCTACAGCTTCTGTTTTTTGTCTTGGCAATAACTGGGAAATGTTTTCAAGGTCAAATACTTTTACTAAAAAGGATACCTACACACCAAATTTTAGAAGTAGTTTTCTTCTTTTCTATTATCTGGTTGCTTGTTCTTACTTACTTTAGCAAGTTAGAGAAATATTAACAAAATCTATGAGAAACTGCCAGACTGATGAGTGCAGAGGAGTGTATCCACTCATAGCAAAAACAAAAGTAGATCTATTTATTGATATTCTGTACCCAAAAAAGGCTCATTCATGTTCTATAAGGCCTCAAGATACGAAAAACAAACTCATGGTTATAAGAAAGTAGAGCCATTTAGTGAGTCAGTGTTTGCAGGGGGAAGTGAATCTGTTAACTGTCCATTTACAGTGACAAACCCCTAAGTGCAAGAGCATGAAAATTAAATTCAACATGATCTTTAATTATCTTATGTGATCACTTCATATTCTGTCACAACATATCACTCAGTGATGTTGCTATATGGTACTCCAAAATGTTCATATTTAATCAAATTGCAAGCAAAATGCATGAAATTCTGAAGATTATTCTCCATATGCAGCTACGTATCTGTCAATAACTACATTCCTGAGTTTTGGTCAGATGACACTGATGCCTGAGAGGACAGGAACAGTACACTGTATTGTTAAACTCCCCACTACAGCTTAGCTTCAGCAATTCAGCTTTCATTACAATGCTAAAATTCAGTAGTGACTGAATTTAAAACTCAAAAAAACCTACCTCTACCCTTAGAATATGTGAAAAATGTTTTTCCTTGAGCTTGACAGGAAAATGAAAATAAGGGAGGGATGGAGGAATCAAGGAGAGAATCAATATATTGTTCCCATTACACAGTATCTGTGGAAGGATTATTTCAAGATAGAAAGCTACCAAGAAGTGGAAAAAAAATTAATTCTTACATGTTGAACAGTAGTTCCTGCTTCCCATGAAAGCCATCTGCTCTGTGTATGTACATGGTTTGAAAGACATTCCCAGGATTGTGTCAAGCCAAAGGAATCCCCACTAGAGTTACAGAAATATAAACTCCCTTCCCACTGGCAGGAGCACGCTAAAATGCAGCTCTGAGGACATGCATAGCTTCTCCCGCCTCAGGACCATAACAGTCCTGCTGGCATTCCAGGCGGTACGCGGGATTTTCCCATCTGATATTGGGTTATGAGAACTGAAACTTTAGCAGGGGTAACACTGCAATACTTTGAATTAGAAATTCTTCAGATGAGTCTAAGGCGAGAGCTCCACTCTTCTCTGTTGCAAAATGGCATCATCAGCCTTTCTCCCATATGCAGCTGACATGAAAAATGCCTGGAAAATACTTCTGAAATAGGATTAATTCCATAACACGATTTTTGCCATTACTAATTTTAATGGGAGTGGGACACGGCACAGTTTGAAAAATATACTTGTTCCACATTCATTTCCAGACTCTAGAAATGGGAGTTGAAAACAGAAATCTAATAATTAATACTTGTATAAGAAGGACAATCCTCCCTGTGGGCCTGGCATTTTTGCAATCCCTTGTCCACTGCACAACTGAGTTCAAATTGCAATTATTTTTCCTAGGGAGCAATTAAATACTGCTACCAATGTTAAGCATAAACACTAACTACAAGCAACGCTCAGATGACTTGCTCAGGTTCAAGGGTTCACTGCACATGAATATCCATAAATACCACTGACAGCCTTAGCAGTATAATGAACTTTGCAGCAACTCATGCAGGCAGTCCACACAAAACAAGAGCATAATGCCCATAACCTTAAAGCAAGAAACCTGCAGAAGCAATTCTGAACTACTTTTACAGCTGAAACTGTGTTCAAGGACTATTTAAGAAATAGAATCTTGTTTGTAAAATGTTCATATGTTTATTGTTTTTTAAATCATTGGGTGGAATCAAATAGTAGAACTGAAGGAAACATTAACTTAATGTAAAGATGGTCAGTTCCGCTGATATATCACTCCAATTAGCAATGTTTTCTTACCTCCATTAACTTAAACATGCAACATTTCAAGTTAAACACCCTGGGATTTTTAAGGCATCACATAATATTTTATCTTTAAAGTGCTTACATTTTTTTCTCACAAACACTGGCCACAGTATCACACAGCCTCTCATGAGCAGATATTTCTGGCATCTCTTGAAATACATGCCCTGCTCTCAGCTCAAAAAATCAGATCTGTGTTAAAGAAACACTCTCTGTTTGAAATCTAGGGAACACATTTAAATCATTGGTATTGCTTAACTTCATTATTTTCTTGGTTGCCAAGATGCTGCTTCTCTGCTTCTGTGGAGCTGCAGCACAAATAACAGAGGAAGCTGCTATACAGATCTGTGTGCTTGGTAAATGCTGCTAGCAAAAGCAAGCACATTGAAAATACAGTCTATTCTCAACCAGCTCCAGGCTTTAGGAACTCTAAGGGTTGACTAAAATTACTTTTTAAAACAGTTATGAACTGGGAAGATGTATGGGGTTTAAGTCAATGGTGGTTTTCCATGTACAAACATTAACAGCTATATCCCTTCCTATCTTCTTGGTCTCAGTTTGGTGAGAAACTTTTCCGAAGTGCATTTTGCTACTTCTCAAGTCACATAGAAAGTTATCACATCCGTTTCTCTCTTCTAAAATGTTATCACTCCTTACAAAACTAGAGTGAACTGCTTGAGACCCTCATCTATTTCACAGACAAGTCAGCTGGGCTTAGTTTAAACAGCCTTCAACAGCAGCTTAAGGCAAGATATCTGAGCTTACACCAAAGCAGATGAGGAGCACTCAGCGGTCTTCCCACCTCTCTTCAGGCAGTAATCATCAGCAGATAAGCAGTAATGGATTAAGACCAGCACATCTGTTCCAGCAGCAAGCATCTGTCTGTATTCTACTTTATCAATCTATGGACCTGCAGTTCATCACTGTAAGGGAGCTCAGTGTTATTATCTATGATGTCTATCAGGCAAACTAATAATTTTCAGTGCTGCAAGCCCCAAATACAAGCTAGGATGCCAATAATAACAATTTTATTACTAATTTTATTTCTTATGCTTAACATTAGATGAGCAGCGTGCTAAAGTTCACAGACTCTTCTGATCTTCACTCAGTTTACATATTGATTGGTGATCTTACACCAAATCTCCACAAGCATTTGCTCTGGTCTGACCAGCTTTACTAACCTCTACTCCAGGAGCTCACACATGAATACCATGGCATGTAATAAAAAAATTTTCTTATTTCCTGTGTAATCCTGGCATGGGGAAGTGTTTGCCAGATTGATCATGATGAAAGACAGCTTTTTTCAATATCAGCTTATTTTCTTTTTCTCTGTTGATCAGTTAGGAGGTGTTTCTGTGCAGATCCAGAAAGCTGCTTCACCCACCAACCAACCTGAACCAGCAATGCTAAGGCTTTTTGGCCACAATAGGCCCCGCTTTCATGCAGAAGCACCCAAAAGGCATGTTATTTCTGCAACTGATTCCTCTCTGCCATGATGGGGAGAAATTCTGTCTTTGGCAAGAGGATGGATGCACACCTCTCTGAAAGCCCACCGTGAGAGTGTGACAGGGAAGGGGACCATAGCTCACCAGCACATCTGGCCTACCCACGAGCACACAGACTTTTAGGAAAGACAAAATTGGGGTCTAGATAACAAACTGAGTGGCTCAGCCCCTGCTGATCACTAATTTTAAGTGAAGAATGAGCTTGTAATTCCAGGAAAAACAAATCAGTGCCGTGGCTGTGCCGTCTGCATTTTCTGTCTCCAGTGATTGCCTCTTTAGTGCTTCAAGTTTCTGTGGGTGGTTTTGGTAGTCCTTTTAACAGATCACCTTACAGCTGATCATGGTCTCTAAAACCTCTGCAAGGGGTTTTCCCCAGATAGTTGGAGCAGGTACCACAAGGCTCTTCAGTGGCTGAATTAAAATGACATGAACAGCTTAGTCCCGTCTTTTCTTTCTTGTTCTCCAGAGCTTTTCAGCCATACTCACAAATACCTTTGTAAAGGAGGGTCCGAGTGAAGTGTTTATTATTGGTGTAGGGTTGAAAAGCCCTCTAACCCTGCTAGGACACAGGCTATTGTAGAGAAAGCAGTGCTACCTGCTTCCTTCACACCTCTGTATTTGGACAAGTTTATAACATAAGGCTGAAAACTGACAAAAAGAGATGTAGCTATTTGAATATTCCAAGTCCTTCTCCAGTAACTAAAAGGCCGTGAAAGCAGTGACAGTATTTTGCTTCAGAGCTGATAGGTGACAACTATGAAAATAATAGTCTAAGATGTTGCTTTATGCATGAATGCAATAAATTCACTTGCACAGGATGCAAATATTGTCTCAAACTAGGGGCAGAGAGCTACCTCAAAGGAACACAAAGAGCTGGTTAGGGAAGAGTGCAATAAGAGGCCCTGCAGTGGTGTCCCAGTGTGAAAGACAATTCATCTTGTTGCCAAATGTGGCCACTCTCAGTGGCAAGAGTGTTTGTGACCTCAAATCTCAGCCAAATATTGCACAGAGGATCCTACAATAACATTAAAATATACAGCAAGTTCACTAATATATACAATAAGCTCCCTGAAGTAACTAATCCTGCTTTTAAATGACTAACTAAATGAATTAAGAAAGAAATATTCAACTTGCTGAAGTCAGGCACAATGAACAAGTGCTGTTTCTCAGAACTGCTGCCAAATCAAGATGCCATTTCCATGTTTCCACAGAGGCAATCACTTATCTTTTAAAAAGCAGTATTTAAAAATAGGAGTCAAAATACTAAAGCATAGTCACCATAATATTTAAAAATTTTACTGCAACAAAGGATATTTAATTTCCAGCCTGCCTATAGCAAAAAAAGAAGAAAGAAAAGGAAAAAGAACAAAAAAAAGAGTATACTAAGTAACTCCTAGGACAAATGAGAATTTGGATTCAAAACCTTAGCAATTTTGGATACGCATTCCTCTGTGAGCCAAACAACTCCAAAATGTGTAGTTCTTGTTCAAAAGCTCCTATATTGCATAATCTGGATTCATTAACTTGGTAGTATCGATGTTAATTCTTGATAAATGAACCCATAAAGGCCCTGACAACTCTGAAGGATTTTTTTGGTATTTTTTTCTCCAAAAATATTATTGAAGCAGGTAATGATAAATTTAAGGAAACCACCTAACAATACTTTAAACAGTTTAAATCTCCAGTAAGACTTTAGGACAGTCAGATCTTTTAAAAAGTCTTAAACCTTAAAAAAGGTCTTAAACCTTAAAAAAAAAGACAAATAAATAAAAGTCAATAGCTAGCAGTATTAGAGATTCAACTCAGTATCTTCTGAGATATTTAAAAACACATAAGCTTTCACATCTAAGACCTATCAAGAATCAACTCCTAGCAAAAATCAACACAAGATATTGGCCTTGCCTGAAAATGTAAGTCATAGAAGTTGGCACTGGATACCATGTATAAAGGAATGTTAACATTCAAATAGTCAAAGAACAACTTTGAAAGAAAGAGTGGAGTTTCTACAGTAGAAGTCTCTGCAACAGTTGTGGATTGATCCCAGTATCACTTAAGAAGATTGTTTCTTGTCAACAGCACTGTACCTACAGTGCCACTGTGTTTGCCAGCTCCAAATAACCACTTCTTGGCTGTGGAGTGGAAAAGAAATCATGTAAATTAATAATGTACAACATGATTTGTCACATTCATTGGCTACCTAATGTCCATCAGTTGGGGTCAGTATCTATGACAAATAACTTTGTCAGTAAATGGAGAAGTTTTTACTGTTCTAAAGTGATTTGTAGAATTTTTCATGCAGTTTCTTCATTCCCTATACAACTGTATGATTCTTTCCTATTGCTCAGTCTTTTTTACCCTATAACCTACTTGTTCAACTACCAATCTCCTATATGATATCCAGCTGATACATTTTTTTTCTCCAAACTGCTGAATTTATGAGGCAGGAATCCTCACACTCCAGATGGCAGGAAGAAAAATTGCTTCCTGAAAAAGTTTTGGATGATTCACATCATCCCTTTGTACATTAGGAGCCACAATTTAAAAATTATTATTCACAACCTACATATGAGACATAAGTAGTGCAATTAAACAGGACCATTTGACAGCATTAGCTCCTTCCTTTCACATCAGCAAAGCTGGACTCTGCAGCAAACACCTATAAACCAAAGAAATGGACTTACCATTTCAAGGCATCTGAGCAAGAACAGAATCACGTTTCAGATGTGGAATTCCACGTTCTCAGAAGGCATTTAATCCTTTGTGGCATGAATGATTTTTATTCAGTTTCTAGCATGCATGCAATCCTTTCAAATATTCCAAAACAGTCTTTGCAATTGAATTGCTATTCTGCTATTGCTGATGCTCAGCAGAGGGAGAAGGATCACTCTGAGAGATGCCACACTAAAACTTGGACAGAAATTCCTATGTAAGATGATTCACGTTGAGAGTTGGACTTTCACAGATTAAATGCTACATTTTAGGAGTTTCTACCTCTAGTCTACACAGTAATAATGGAGCAAATGTGTTCATACTTTCCTATGGCAATCTAGCAGTAACTAGGTCAGGAACCACAAGGACTCGAACTAAACCATGAAACCTGAGATTCAGAGGAACAGAGGTACTGCCAGAGCCACATCAGTTTTTTGTGTATATTACAGACATTTCTCTAAAACCTCGTACCATAGCTTGAGTTGTGAGTCTGTTAATTAACACCACATATCCATAATAGTCACAATCAGGAGACGTTTGTACAGAAACTATGAAATTGCCTGGGAATCTTTCACCTAAGGCCAGGACAGAAATCCAATTAACTCCCCAAATAAGAAAGCTCTTCACATGTCTCAGATGTTGTTTCAACTCTCCCATTGTTTTCATTTGGACTCACAAACTAACAGAGCTCAGCAAAACCTTGAAGCTATCACTACTCCAGGAAATGTGCTAATAAGCCAGGAGACTGGGGGGCCCAGACACAACTTTGAAGTCACACCTTTACACAACAGCATCTTAATTACCAGGAAAAGGAAATGCACTGGGGTCATACTTGCAATAGACACCATCTGTAAGGGCTAGATGCTGCTGAGCTGATCCCTAGTTGTTATGTCCAATGACAGGTTAGAGGAAAGATTCCTTCGGACCTCTTTTCAGGATTTCAGCTTTTTTTTTCCCCCCTGCTACTGTATACATGGAGATACTTTTCTGCTTTAAACATCTACAGTCTTGTACCTTAAAGATACAGTTTATAAGAAAAAATTCTAAGAATGTCTGTGATGCAGGCAAATCCTTCGATGCATTTCCAGTTTCTGAAAAGTTTGGGGATTGCTTTTTGCTGTGTTGCAGTTCTTTCTAGTGTGATGTTCATCCAATGCCAGGAAAGAGAACTGAAATTTCCTCTCCCTTGCAGAACACCCATATGGCAAAGGGACAAACAGCAACAAGATAGCTTATGACTGTGTTCATTTTATGTTTTCACTCTGTTTTAATAATAAAAGCCATAGCTTTAGATAATCTCTTAAAAACACAGATGATTTGAACAGAAGAATTTCTGGATTTCTTTTTTTTCCCCCTACCAGTCTTCGAGTTTTCAAACTTCCCCCTAATTTGATGAGAATTAGAAACTTCATTTTGTTTTACTGCATTAAAACAGTTTCCTGTGACCATCTGAGTGTGGACAGTAGGAATATTTGACAAAGAGCAATGGCTGGGAGGCTAATGATGAGGTTACAAATGCTGTCAGCTCTGGGCATCCATTCAGAGCACTGCAGGGGAATGCTGACAAGTTTGTCAGCTTATCCTTCTATCTCCCATTGAAAATGCTACACTGACATCTATCACTGACATCTATTAAAAAAAAAATCTTTTAAATTGAACTTTCTAAAACATTCTTCACTGTAATTTCAGGACCTCATCTCCTGCATGTGATCTGACTTCTTGGGTGTGAGGATCCCAAACAGACGACTTGAGTGTTGTTTGACATTAACTACTCACACTGAACCACCAGCAGCTTTTTCAGTAAGAGGAAAGGAAGGACCTCAGGGACACTAGGAATGGGTAGGAAAGGATGAAACACATCCTACATTCCTGGCATCTCACAGTTTCCAAGTTCTCTGGATTTACAACAGAGATATTCATACCTATCTGTGGCACCAGTAAACACACCACAGAAAAATGAGCTGGATGTGTGGCTTCAGCACACAGCGCAAGCAAACACATCAATATTGCAGGGAAAAAAATATTTGCAACAGCAGTCTTGGGGATCTGCAGAAATGCTGAGACAGGTGCCACTCAAGAAGTGATCTTTTGTGCCACCCTTTTCAAATAAACATAAAGGAGCCACGAGTGCCACTATCAGTTCCTGAGTGACCTCATCTGAACACAGAAGAGATAGTAATATAACTAAACTACTATAAACCATCTTTCTTTTTTTCCCCTTTTAGATTCTAGGGAATTGTGTGCATCCATATTATTAGAAAAGTTTGACAGACTCCTTCAGCAACCTATCAGCAGTTAAATTTCAGCCAAACTTGGGATTCTGATTTCTAGGCTAGGCTCCAGCTAGGCTCCAGCATGCCTCCTGTACAGACACAAGAGAGAAAAAAAAAACAACAACAAAAAAAAGCAAAGCGTGTAATTTTCCCCTTGAACAGCAGCCAGAAGAAGTGAGCTGTCAGGCCCCTGGACAAGACGAGCACTTGATGTGAAATGTCCCCCATGGCACAAAAAGCCTTCGTCATCTATCCTTCACCTTCTTATCCCTTTAAAATGTTTGTAAAACAAATCCAGTGTTGTGTTCTGGCTCCTGTGACTTTCTGTCCTCTGCTCTGCAATGTGAAGAGAAGCTAGACAAAACATTAGGGAGGCACTTGGAGAAGGAGGGGACCTTCAAAGCCATGCAGCCTCCTCAAGGACGAGGCTTGCAATTCGCTTCTGTATTTGCAGTTGGCATAAAAAGCTTCCAATGATCATAATAAAACACACACTGAAACTGTCCATGTCTTAGCAGAAATTTAAACTTCCAGTTCTTCATTCTGAAATCTGTCCTCAGTCAGAGTGTGTTAAAAAGCTGTCCCTTGCTCATATTGCCTGAACTGACTTAAGATAAACAACGCTTTTGGCACTGGATTTTGTTTGCTTGCTTGAAATTTTTGTCAGGGCCACAGAGATAAATGAGCAATGAATTGATAAAGCATTACAGTAATGTGTTTCAATGGTTAAATATTTTGGTTTTAACTAAAATTGTTTTAATCCTCAATGCACCTTCTGAACTGTTTTTACCTTAAAGTAGGAAAGTTCTGAAATCTCTTTACAGATATGTTCTTTGTTTTAAAGGAAAAAGAAAAAAAGACATTTCAAAATAAATGGCTTATGTCTTGGGGAGTGTTAACGAGGGAAGACATTTCCAAAAAGACTGCAGAGTGACAATAGCACACTGACTATGGTGGTTCCACAAGTGCAGAACTGCCCCCCAGCAGTGAACGTCCACTGAAGTGAAGCAAAGCACAGCCAGGACAGAGGGAGGCAGAGAGGGGGAGAAAGAGGGAGGGAGAGAGAGAGAAAGGAAGAGAAGGAAAAAAAAGAAACCCAAACTGTTGCAAGTTCATGCACCCCTATTACAAATTCATTTTAATTAAACAAAGAGATTATACAGACATTGCTGACAGGGATTATCAAAATAGAATGGCGCCACCTGCCCCTTGCAGCCCAATTAATTAGCAGAGAATCTGAGGTGCCAATTACCACAAAGGAGTAAGAAAGGATCAGTAAACACAGCTCATGATGAACTTGAAAATTAACTCTTTCAGCTCACAGCTGAAGTCCCATAGCCTCACATACAGCGCTGATGCTGCTACAGCCCTCCAAAAGCCCCACACTGAAAAGACACAACAGGCTTCTCCAGATCCCTCTTTCCCGTGGTTTTGTGAAGTATGACTACTCCTGCTCTTCATGAAGTCCCCAGGGCACTTTTAAAAATTATGCCACTAAATTTAAGTAACAGATAAAGTCATTTGAGATTGAAAAGGTTTCTCAAAATAAAAGACAGACTTCTTACTGTGTTTTGAGGTATGTCAGGAAAATGTAGATTGCTTCTCATGCCAGGTTTTAAGAGGTTTTAAGACAAGTCCCTGAGTAGAATTCCAGTTAAAAAGGTAAAAGTTTTAATTTTCTAGGAAGTAGGTATTGCTCATAGGTGCTTGACTCCTTCTCTCCCTCCCCACATCAGAATCTTCTCTTTCAAGCTCTTGGGTAGGATACCCAAAATTGCAATCTATTTTCCTGGGGAATCCAGAGTCTACCACAGTAGTCCAGAAACTAAACTTTTGGCTTTGGATCTAAGCAGTGTGAGCCATTACCAAACACACTGCTGTGTCCAGTCTGCCTCAGCATTTGCACAACTGGCTGGTGGTGGTCCTGGAGAGGGAACAGCTACTGCCATTTGCCCTTCCCTGGTATAAATCCCTTTTAGCAGAACTTCCTCCTCCTTCTAGAGCATTCAAAATTGTACCTGCCCTCAGTCTATGGACTTGAAGCTGTGCCATAAAGAGGAATCAATAAGTACCCCACGTGTGGGTACTTACTCAGTATTTTTGCAGTTGTTGCAGGAAAGACACTGAGGAATGACACCTTCAACTTCCCCTCCTTAGAAGAGCGAGATGATCTGCTGCCTTTTGAGACAGATAATGCTGGCATGTCTTATGCAAACTTATAATGACAGCTTACCCTTACTTCATGGTTTCCTGGAGGCCATAAAAACAAATGTACAATGAGATGCAAAGCTATGGAAGCAAAAAAAAGCAACTGCTCCCTTTTTAATTTTTTTTTTCTGCAAACTATAATTTCTTCTAAGGAATGTTTACCTCTCCACTATGAATATGCTAATTTTATAGCTATACTGGCAGCTACTGTAAGTATTATACATAATGATAAACTTACCTTTTTTAGTTTTTGTATTGTAATTAAAAATACAGAATGATAAACTTAGTCTTTTTTTAGTGATATTCCTGACTTCAGAACATGCAATTTAAAAAATAAAAAACATTCAACAGTATACCTGATGCAGCTCCTAATGGCACTAGAAAAAGAAGCCAGGACATGTCCCTCTTAATTTATCATAAAAGAAGGAAGTCCACAGCTGCAATGTATTTTAGAAGACCCATTGTCAGCTAGATCACCAATCACAGGAAATGGTTAAAAAAGAAGTATCATTAACATAATTTGGGAAGACCAGAGATTAACTAAGAACATAAACCATCAATTAATTTGTAATATAACAGGCATACTTTCATGCTGTAGAGGCAGCAAGCATACTCAGGTGATAACACTTTAAAATTTGTCAAAGGCAAAACCCCCTCTGTTTTCTTTTGAATTTTTGATTTCTGTATACTCACTAGGGTCCAATTTAAAAAAAAAAAAGTAGAGAAAAGTATGTGTGTTTCTGAGGATGGCCATTATAGGCAATTTCTTCTTATATCAATTCTTCAGGAACAAATCCTGAGTCTAGAATCATCAGGATATCATAGAGAGCAAAATCCCAGCTCACAGAGAAATGGGCAGGTTTAGGATAGTGCTGAGGTATAAACTGTCAGACAGTTCCTGTAATTGGCAATCTGGTCCCCTCTGCCAGGCCTCTGTCCTTGTAGGAATGCCAGGATTAGGCCTGCGGCTGTACAGACTTAGTCACTAATTAGGAGAACCTGATTTTACTGGAGTCACATCCATGGTTGAAGCTCTGAGTGAAGCCAGCTGAGACATTCAGAGGTAAGAACTCAATTCTGGATGCCATTAGGATCGCCAAACTTGTCAATGGTAAGACTTGAATGCCCTTTCTTAAGGGTATTTAAAGTAAAATCTCTCTGAATTATCTTCTTGTGTAAAACTGAAAAATAAAAAAAGGTTTTCTCGTCCCTTGCCACCATATACATGGATAACTGTGGTTCACATAACTTTTTAAAACATTTTAGGAACAAAACAACCCTAAAATATCTAAGTACTGAAGGCTTCATTTGTATCAGGCTCAGCAATGCATTTTCATTTGACTGTATTGTGAGATAATGTCTGTAAGGCAGCTCCAATGTAATAAAAAGTGCTGATTTCATAGGAGATTGCAAATGACAAGCTCTGCGTTGAATTTAGCTGCTCTTGGGAGATAGAAATGGAAGCACAGAAAACTAAGAGCCCAGTATAAATTGAACAGCTTTCTGAACTGTTGCATTTTATAGATATGTTAGTTTTCTAAGGTGAGGGCCAAAATAAATGTTTGGAGTTCACGCTCAGTTCTGTGGTGCAGCAGAGATTGACGTGCGTTCGCGGTTGCATCATGGACACTGGAAAAACCCCGCTCACCACTGGGAGGAATGCGCTTGGCACCGAGTCAAATGCACAGCGTGGAAGCATTCACCTAATTAGTGTTTTAACAGCTGCTTAAGGTTCGTTTCAATGGGAAGAAAATTATTGAGCACAATTTTATGTAATTAGTAGAGCATAAAACACGTGGTCTGTCTAATTAAATGTTTAAAACTATTGACATTACGTAGCTACTGTTGAGGTAAATGAAGTGGAAAATCGTTATGATTTTTTTGGTTGGTAAATTACTCCACAATATGCTCAAAGGCCCATTTGATAAGATGAACTCAATCCTAATGCAGAATGATGAGCACCGGGGCCTTTTCACACCCCACAGGTATGTGGAGGTCTCACCAATTTAACTGGAGGAACTGGCTGGCATTTCAGGGCTTTCAAGTCTTGCCAGCATGTGCTCCACTCTTCAGAGCACACTGTGTTAAATGCAAGTACGTCCCGCTGCTTTGGTTCACAGCTCCTTTATCCAAAGGGTGACAAACTGTGCATTGTAGAGCTGAAGTCCTCGCTTTCTGATCCCAAAACAATAA
Source organism: Rhabdornis inornatus (assembly GCA_013397075.1). NCBI lineage: Eukaryota > Metazoa > Chordata > Aves > Passeriformes > Rhabdornithidae > Rhabdornis > Rhabdornis inornatus. The sequence continues at coordinate 133,615 of VWZS01010654.1, read as the reverse complement.
AGCCATTGAGTAAAGATCCAGCAGGCACTTTGAAAAGAGGAGCTTGGCACTGCAAGCAAATTTGCTCATAAAACTTGTTGTATTTCACAGTTCGCATTGTTGAAGTATTTGGACTTTGTTTTGCAGTTCTCAGGATAGATATGGAAGTATAATTATATATCATGCAATATCAGTAGAGTGATTAATTTAAATCCAGTTGCACTACAGGTGCTTCAGTCTATGCTTGTAGCACCCTGTTCTCATATTTATTTTCAGGAGTATTGAACAATGTCGACAGTAAAACCCAAACTTCTGAGATTCAGTTTTTCCCCATTGAGTCAATACAGTTTCTGCCTAACTGATAGAAGAAATAGCACAAAAAACAGGGAGTGGGATTTAATTGTAGCTGTGGCACTTAAATCCAGTAAAGACAACAGAAAAACACTGAATTTACACTGGGCTGAGGGTTCATCCACCCTTTTTGTACTGATTTTAAAACATTTTAAATTCTAATCCACATACCACATCACTGAAAACTGCAAGAACACATCTGCTTAAAAGACAAACATAAAAGATGTTGAATTCCTATTGTTCACATTGACCTCATGCACTTGTACAAATGGAAGACATGTTTAAAAAAAAAAGATAAAGAATTTGACATATTTAGTGTCTGTATAAAAATTCAGATTAATTTTTTTTTTCATATCCTGTTATATTTTGTTGAAAAAACCCTGCCAGTGCAACAAGACCACACACAACCAAGAAGCATTTCCTGGGTAAAGAAGAGCATTTTTCTGTTTTCTGGAGGTACCCAGCTCAGCCTGTTTTTTAGTCCATTTTCCAAGGTAGTAATATACCTGTACAAAGTGGGTAAAGGAAGGTATAGCTGAAGCAAAGTTAATATAAGCCAAATGATTTTCTTTTTTCAAAGAGTCCCTTCATGTAGGAGACAGAGTGTAAATCTTCGTCAATTAATTATACTGAGATATAAGACAGGGACAAATGGAAGCTGTATTAAACGTATCTGTGAATATAATTTCAAATACTCTCCCCACACAAGACCCATAACACTTTTCCTAGCATCTAAGATGTCATTGAGTCTCACCATTAAACTCAAATCCTAATGCAGAATTCCCTTCCTGAACTATTCCTTTTACAAATCAAAGTGTTTGTTTTGTAAATCTAGTGTTTGTTTTCCTACCTTGCAGGATAAAACATCCCCATCCACCAACTAATTCCAGCATGCTGATCTAGGATTGTGCCATCTAAACAAGCAGATTGGTGTCCAAACATCATTACTGCAGGGCAAATAAATAAACAAACAAACCATAGACCTTTTTTGTGCTGTTAGAGATAAAAATATAAGTCCTTTTCAAAAATAAGTTGTGTGGTCTCATACCTGTGAAAGGGAGGAATTAATCTAAGATGTATTTCTGATAAATATTTAAATGGGTGAGCACGGGCACTTGCCATGTATTTGGAAATTTAATTTAGTACAATAGCCACTGTGTTTTCTTCTGCTTTTGTGTGGACGTGTTTAATGTAGTGTAAGGACAAGGATATTCTTATTTTTACATGCATTAAAAACTGTGAAGATTCACTCAGTTAAGTCTTCTTCCAGAAAATGACAATGAAAATTATACTAGTGTAGAAGAATTACACTGTACAGGTTGCTCTCTTCTGTAGCCAGTCATTAAGTTTGGAAAAGACTTCTAAGATCATTGAGTCCAGCCACTAACCCAGCACTGCCAAGGCCACCACTGAACTATGTCCCTAAGTAACTCATCAATACACTGTTGAACACTTTCAGGGATGTATATTCCACCACTTCCTTGGGCAGCCTGTTTCAGTGCTTGACCACCCCTTCACTGAAGAAATTATTCATATCCCATCTACACCTCTCTTGGCACAGCTTGAAGCCATGTCCTCTTGCCCTATCATTTGTCACCTGGGAGAAGAGCCCATCCCCCACCTGGCTACAGCCTCCTGTCAGGTAGCTGTGGACAGCAACAAGGTGTACCCCGAGCCTCCTCTTCTCCAAGCCAACACCCCCAGCTCCCTCAGCTGCTCCTCACAGCACTTGTGCTCCAGACCCTTCCCCAGCCCCATTGCCCTTCTCTGGACATGCTCCAGCCCCTCAGTGTCCTTCTTGTCATGAGGGACCCAAAAACAGACAGAGGATTTGAGGTGCAGCCTCAGCAGTGGCAAGTCCTTTCACAAGCTGATGGGCTGTTCACTCATAGCAAGACCCCAATACATCTTTCCAACATTCTCATCTCACACCATCTGAAGATGGGATTGAGATCAGATGCCTTCCCAAGGTCTCTTCCAACCTGAACATCCTGCAGAACTCTGACAACCACATCTGGTGGCCATAACCTCAGTATCTTTCACACACCTCATTTCCTATTTCTTCCTTTTTACCTGCCTCAGCCTGCGCAACCAAATTATTTCCTTTTTATGCATAATGTGCAGCAGAGTACAGGAGGGCTACAGGGTAATTTTCCCTTTCCAGCTTCCGTATTTCCTTCACGGAAACTTCCTTTATCAACCACATTTGTGTTTTTTAGAAATGTGTTCATTTCAATAAAAATGACTTACTGTTTTATGGAAGTTGAAGGCAAATGACCCAAATCCTATAAATCATTAAAAATACTTTTTCTCATAGAATCGTAAGTTGCTTTTTTCTCAGTAGCAGAGAAAGCATTTTACTATAAAAAGTTACATTTTTGCCCACACTAAAAATTCTGCATTAAAAATACACTAAACGAGGGACAGATGTTTAAAACAGCAGACCTACAATGAAGTATTAAATATTGCTGGCACAGTGCGCCCTTTGGTACAGTTTAGTCTCTTTTTGCAACAGGCATGTTTTCACAGCTGTAAAAGCACCAGAAATTACAGTCTTTGCTCCAATATTAATATAGAAATCTATTAAAAAATGCACCAGACTGCTGAACAGATTAAACTATTGTTCATACATTCTATCATTAAAATAATTTGCCTTTACAAATTAATATTAAAGTCAAATGTTTTGAAGTTGTTTTAGAGGAACAGTGTCACTTTGAAGAATGTATGGATTATCTATACAAAACCAAACAATTCCACTTTCGTCAAAATAAAAATGCAAGCCTCCTTAAGAAATCAAAACTGCTACTTGATGTTTCGGTCAATGACAAGCAGCAGCACAGAGAAGGTGGCTGATCTTGTGCGAAATCACTCCAAGCCTGCACTGAGGATGCAGTATAGCACTAAAGCCCTTTTCCACAGGTACTGGTGGTGTCTTAGAGCTATGGGAGAAAGTGAGACAGGTAATGGAATGGCAGATTCTGTGGTCTAGGGGATTTTTGTGTTAAAACATGATAAACATAAGATGGGCAAAGAGATAGAACAGAATGATAATACTAAAATCTTCAGACCTAGTAACTGGGAGGATTAACTTGGCAAATCCACAAATCACAGTAGGACATGCTCCCCACTATACACAGGTTCTGCTACATTTAATTTCTATATCCCAGTCTGGTGGGTCACAGCTCTGAAATCAAACATCGCAAGTTCACGGTCTTTGCCGAATTTTTTCTCAGTTCATGTTTTATTTACTTGAGCACTAAGCAATCTGTTATCATCATAGTCCTGACGAAGTGATGCCTATTTAAGCTTGCAACCCATCAGGAATAAGAATAGGTCTGAGATGTCCATAGCTCAATTTGTTTGTCAGTGCTACTTCAAGTATCAATTAGGTACGTTAGTCTTGTGACATGAAACTCTTTTACTACTCAAAGTAATAAGGAGAGGAAATGTTACAAAACTCTGCATATAACGTTAAATGAAAGGTAGAGGACTTAGCTTGGGTTCTTGAGGGAACCAATAAAAAATTACTCTATTGAATATGTATGCATCTAATAATTGTCCAAATTCCTGACAAACAAGGGATGGGTTGCTGAAGAAAGACAAAGCTTGATTAAAAACTCAAAACGCCAGGAACGCTGTTTTAAAAGCTAGAAAATAACCTAGAAGAAAGGGCAGAACAAGACAGGATAAGGACACAGCATGCTGGCCAGCCTGATCAACCAGCAGGATGCAAGCACATGCAGTAACAGCAATAAAACCACACAAGGCTTTGGAAGCACAGCTCCTGCTCAATAAACAAATTCCTTGGACCGGAGACATTTTCTTGGAAGGAATTTTTATGGCACAAACATTTCTACTGTCTTCTGGAAGCCCTGGAAAACCAAACTCAAACCTTCCCCCCACTACACACAAACTGAAGATGTCAACAACCCAAGTGAAACTTGACTGCCATCTTCTAGAAAGCCCCTTGTTATTTGTCTTGAGCAGGTCTTTGCTGAGGAGTTTCCACCCATCTGTAAAGCTCAAAGCCCGTGACATAACTAATTCCTGCCCAGAAGGAATGGCCACATCTCTGGAAGCCTTGTTGCCATGATGGGCATGTCTCACACAGAGCTTCACCAGACTTCCCCCAAGTCTGGGGTTCCCGCCATGCACACCTGGGGATGCAAAGGTGTGAACTGGCCAGCACAGCCCAGCACATAATGAAACTGAGAGACCTCATCCCTCTGGTTAGACAAAAAAAAAACAACCCAGGAGCTATAAAATGTAAGGAGGGAAGGGAAAGGGGGGAGGAAAAACAATCTCTGAGCAGGAAAACAGGATAAATTCATTGAATAAATTATTTACTGGAATTATTCACTTAGCTTCAATTACAATCTATCCATTCTATCCACCATCTACATCAAATTATAATAAATTATTCTATTATAACTTGGCTTCATGCCTGCTGATTTACAATAGCTTATTTTTTCAGAAAATAACAGTCTGATGCTGTTCAACCTTCCACATGATTTAGAGGTGCACACTTGGACATACCCAAAATACAATTTATTTTTGAGAGTCTCACTCCTTCTGTAAATTAAAGAGAGGGGAGCGAGCATATTGTTTTTAAATTGCCAGCAGATATTTTGACAACACAAAAAAGACCCAAGATATCAAAACTATGAAAACAAAAGTATCCTGTTGCTTTCCTGAAGAGTTTGGCGTATGTCCTGTACTGGATACTCAAATGCAATTCTGAAAATATGTAAGCACTCTCCATCCTTCTGACATCAGGTCTCTTTGTACAGCAGATGTTTTAAGATTCTTCTGAATCCAAAATATCTTCTTCTGCTTTATCAGACCACCTCTGAAATTCATAAAGAGTTGTACTTGAAAATTAACTACAACAGGATGAAGGGAAAAAAACCAAAACCATGAAGGTTGTTTTTTTATGCAATATATAAAAATAAGATTGGTTTCCACAGCCACAGAGAATTATTTTTTAGGAATCCAAACCTGCACTGGGATAAAATAAGCACAAGTCAAACTAAAAAGTCTAGTTACACTGAAAGAACAGCAGGCGTAATGCGCAGTTAAGTCAAGGGTTTGCAAACATGAGAATACTGCTCACCTTCCTTTCCTCGTCCCCATACTCCTACAGTCTTTGTGCCTATAAACTGATCAGACAGATACTGAAGTTTTAATTCTGTATACACTGCAGTCTTTTCAACGTCCTTGATTTCAGCACAGCATGTATCATATTGTGGATGAAAGCAGAAATAAAGAAGGAAAAAGGTGAGCAAAAAACCTGACTTTTACACATTTTTCCCGTAGTTTATGAAACAACACTACAAAGCAAGAGATAACCAAAGTCTTATGGGTCTCTCTTACCAGGGGCAGCTGCTGGAGCAGCAGAATGAGGCCAAATTCTGCCCACGTGAGCAATCTGAAAGCAAAGTTAAACCAGGTGGGTGAAAGGGTGGTCATGCTCTGAATGGGGTAGATTGGTTCTGTCCCTGGCAAAAAACAAAGGACAATGTAGAAGACAGCAGCACAGAGGAATTCCACCACAAATTCATATCCACATTTCAAGAACCTGAAAGCACCTTGGATGTAGCCATCTCAGGTTCCATCTTTTCAAATATGCATCTCTTAAAAAATGCCAGATATTGCACCAGTAAGATGAAAGCAACACTTTCTGTGTCACTCCTTACAGGAAAAGCATGGGGCTTTTATTTTGCTAGTATCAACTTGTTCTACTATGCTAGAAGTGCTTTTGTAATCCTGCAAACACACTAGCACTACTCCCATGTAGTTTCATTGCTGTGTCTACTACCATTAAAGGGTAAGCATATACTTCAAGACAATAATTCACTTAGCTAGTTGCCAGAGCCAGCATTATGTGAATAAGCTTGATAGATCTCTGTTCCTAACCTATCAGAAAACAATTTATGGAATCTAATAAATTAAAAATGAATTGTCTCCAGCAACCATATATTTCACAATAAATGTACGCTCTTTGATCTCAACTGACTGTGCTATGTTCTAATTAATTTTTATACAGAAGTTTGCTATTGCCCCTTAAATGGATTTTATACACAAGACTAATCAGCTTGCATTTTCAGCTGTGCCTTTGTCTTTTCACCTTCCAACCAAGTTAAAAATTCACAGAATTCTAGAATTTATGGCATAGCTTTCCACATATATGCCTTTTCAGTTTAAGGAAGGCAAGACCTATATTTTTTCTCTGCTTTCTTGACCCCAACAGGCACATAATAGAAACAAATACATGGCAACAGCCTAAAGACCTGCCCTCTAGACAGCATGACTGTGGAAATGAACCCCCTTCTGGCTCTCAGCTGCTTTCTTACCCAGCAAAAAGTACTGGAGTTTCTCAGTCACTGCGTATCCCTTCCACGATGTTCTGAGATAGGTACAGAGCCATTTGGTATTGCTGATTGGAATGGCAGGGCAGCTGGCATGGAGTAGGGTTTTTGGCCCTCTTTCTGCTGGGGTGCTGTAACCACCCATTCATGAGTGGATTTTTCTGTATCAGTGATCAAGAACCTGGAAAAGATATCCACGACTGCAATACAAAATCCCCAATTTGGACTGGATGGTCTGTGCACAGATTATTTAATGCATCTGATGTGTAGGTTCTGGCATCAGGGAAAGAAAATACCAGTGAGGCTGGGGCAGAGGAGAAACGAGGAGCTTGCCCACTGATGCTGTTTACCTCCTGCTTTGCTATGGGAGGTAGATTCTGTTCACCTGCAGGGCTAAAACACAATAAAAAATTCTAATTCGTTAGAAAAAGAACTTTACTCTCTCGTCCAAATCCTCCTCTGTCTTTATGCATTCATGTAGAAAGGTCTAAGGCACTTTACATGTTTTTGCATAGCACCATCATTGTCCTTGCTTACAAGGAAAAAGCTGTGCCTGTCTACCTGCCAATAATCTCTTTCAGTATGAGGGCAGTATGATGCAAACACTTAAGCTATGAAATGTTCTAATGTATTTTATATCCATATATATACACATATAAACATATGCGTATGCTTTGAAAATGAAAATAAAAGCTCAAGGAAATGAAAAAGCATCCCATAAATTCCCAGTGAGAAAGAGAACAGCAAATTCAGCCTCAGCATCAGGCATCACTACATAGCAAAACTCTTGTTGTACATCATGTGGTCTAGAGACACCAGTAAAGTTGACAGAATACCCACTTAAATGGGTAGAAATGTCACAAAATGTCAGAAAACTGTCCTTCTAGAGTGACTTAAGTATATAAGGATCCTGCCTTGGGATAAAGCCAGATGACCCTGGCATATCTCTTGCAGCATTTTTCTATGACTCTGTAAAAACAGTTACAGGGATTATAAAAACTAGCAATTTAAAAAAATTCTTTACTCTGTGGAGAAATTCTGTGAAGAGGCTTTCTTATACTTTAATACTGTCTTCCTATAGACTGATATTACAATGAATAAGAATATGCAGAAATTAAATTATACTTTTATAACATGGGGTGGCAATTTTATTTTTTTTTTAATATACAGACCATACAAGACCATTTATGTTAAATGTTCAAAAATTAAAATAAATTCCATAATACAGACAAGAAGTCAGTTCAATGGGAACCAAATGGGAGTAATGGGACCCAGGTGGTTGGAATGGGTACAAAAACCCACATAGATGGCCATGTATGGCACAAATTGGAGCCTGGAGATGATTATAACTGGAACCTTGCAAAAGAAAGAATGGCTATAAACTGTTAACTATCAATGCAAACATCTTGGTGACTTACCACTGAGAAACGAGTGATGAGGGAGAAGTGTATAATTTACAGCTTTAGTTGTAGCTAACACAACCTGATAGTGTAGATAATGAAACTATACCATATTAAGGAATATATCAGTATGGGCATCACGTGCAGAGAGTTTTAACTCTTGATTAGGATGAGACCTGAACATAACAGAAGTGGCAAGATGGAATTTACTTTCAATTTGAGTCAAGAAACAGTCACACAGCTTCCAAAGTCACAGGAGAAAACTATTAGCTTAGGACAATTAAGGATAATAAGCAGAATAGGAGGAAGCCTGTTATCCAGTATGAAATCTGGTAGAGCATATATATTTAAGATTTAATAATATAGTTTGAGCCACTGAAATACCTTTACTTATCCACCTCTCTATTTATTCCAAGACAGAAGACTAACATCCTGTACAAAAAAAAGATCATCTACAAAGCACACCTAACTCACAAACAAAGCTTCCCTGAATGAAAAAGAAACACCTTTAAGATGTTTTTCATTAAGAGAAAGAGTATCTACAATACAGAACAAAATGGTAACAACCAGCTTAGGTGAAAGAGGCAAGAAGCATTTCTGGAATTGGGTATGTAAGGTTAATACCTTGAAAGAATGTAGAAAGAATTCGTCAGCCCTGTTGACAGCAGAAGGTACAGTGACAGGGAATGAAGAGCCCACGTCCAGGACTTTGTAGATTTGCATTTTATAAAGGTGTCCAACAAAACCTGTGGCTGAAGGGCAGTGCACTGATTTTAGTACTCTGATTTCACTGCAGAAAGACTGAGACAGTGCACATCATTTTACTTGCTGCACTTTATAAAGCAATAGGGCTTGCTTGGTCCCTCAGGGATTCTGATAGCTGAAGTCTGCTTGTTAGCACTGTTTTTAGAAGGAGGGAGTAATTTTTTGGCAAAGGAGGGAGAGAGGGAATACATTTCTGCTGTATATCAGAGTCCAGCTTGAAACACTTAGAAATGCTTTGAATGTATATGTCCATGTTGTACACTGATGAAATATCAATTTGTTAACAACATTCTAGTGTAGCTACCCTACCAAAGAACAGTGAGCCAAAAAGTTTAAGTTATAAAGTCCCATGTAAAGTGAATTTTTTAACTTATCCAGATCTATCTTGACAAAAGAAGCAGATATTATGCGTTCCTACTTAGATGACACATCATCCCAAGAACAGAAAGATTTAAAGTCCATATTATGAGCAGTGTTTATTTGGGGGGTTGGTGGGGTGGTGTTACTGTTTTCCACTGTAGTGCCATTCATCTGAGTATACTTCATTTTTTTGTCAGTCATTTTTTGGTTTTGTTTTGCTTTTCAATGAGAACCAAAGCCTTTGTAGCATATAGTATAAAATTAAGTTTAAAAAAAAAAACAACCCTGAAAGGAACAGTGAGGAAGCAATTAGAAATTTGTAAAATTATACAGACTGTAAACAAGTAAAGAACAAATCTCTTTAGGTATTAAAAGCAAGTGGAAGCAAAATTCTCTTTTCAAGAAGGTAATAGACTAAGAGCAGAAAACAGCCAAAACAATCAGATTGACCTACAATCTAAAGGCAGACAATGTAGAGGACTTTTTTTATTAAATTAGAAGGCTAAAAATATGAAATCTGAAACTTCTGAAAAACAGAAGAGGGGAAAAGAAGTGGATTCATAAAATACAAAATACATCAACATTGAAGCTAAGTAAAATCCATGCAAGTTTGGTGCCAGTATCCCAGTCAATGTAGTTCCTGATGGTAAACAGCCTGAAAGAGGTGGCTGGCCTTTACTGGAGGAAGGGAATAGGTATAAGTGAATCCCATGTGAAAAAGAGATGAAAAACATCTGCTAAAGACACAAATGGTTTGTTGGCTGACGTCAACAGCAGGAAAGCTTCCAGTGTACCAGGTCTGGGCTTGCCAGCAGGTGTTGCTGCAATTACTCAGAACAATTTGAGGTGATATTTCCAAAAGCATGGAGGTGACAGGGCAAATAAATAAGGCAAGCATGATATTGTCAAAAACTGAAATGTAAGTATTTCTCATAAATCTTTTGAGGACCTGTGCAACTCAATATTTTTAAGCTAGCCACCAGGGCCTCAAACTTTACCAGTCATACTAATACGGAATAATACCCTTCTCCACGACCAGTGCCACCGAAATCCCCCGAACAACACGATTTCTATAATATCTCCTTTCCTATGGAGTAGACTCTCCCCTTAACAAAGAGAACTATAACTGTGAAAGAATTCACCACATAATATTTTCACACAGCATGTACCTGAATGTATTTATTTACTTTTAATAAGCACGAACTTTCACTGATGTTGACAATCATTATTATTTAGATTAACTAACTTGATTACAATTACAAGTCTCATTACAATTTTTTCTTGTCCTTTGCAAAGATCTCCAGTATTTATATTTTTTCACTGTGGCTTGCTTCAGCTTAGAAGAAAGCATAAAACAGCTCTCATGCTTAGATGTTGAGTTTTTTTCAATACACTATGACTTATGCATACAGTATTCTCTAGCTGGGCATACAGGTTAACAATAGTTTGTAGACAAACACCAAACACGGTTTAACAAATTTACCTAATGCTGAAATCTCCCCCTTTTTTGCCATTAATGAACTGCATTATTCACACCCATCATCATCAGGATTATTTAGAGAAGGTTGTCAAAATTACGTCCACATCATGATTTGCTGTCAAGCCTGATTTACATTGCATTCTCAATTCATTCATCATTTTAAAAGAAAACAGAGTTTATTTTTTTTAACCATTCATATTTCTAACTACCTTGGATAAGAAAAAGACTGTTTAAAAAACCAAAGACATGACATGTCTTGCATCATTTTGAGCCATTAAACTACTGTTCATGGAAATCAGTGAAGGGTTTCAGTGGCTTCTTCACAATGAACTGCATCACACTGCTCATCCCTTGATTTGCTGCCTTGCTGTTAGTTTTACAGGTGACATCAGTGGACTCTCTGCTAAAAGCAAACCTCTCTGTCACTTACATCATGCCCTGCATTTCATGGAAAACCTGCACTGAAAAAAGAGAGCAATTTGTACTTCATTAGGGCAAGAGAGCTAGGCAGATGGCTCATGGCAAATAGTGCTTATTTCAATGTTATATTATTGAGACATTTCCTAGATGTGCAGCCCAGCCTCAGGACCAAGAGTCAGTCCCTCCTCCCCAGCATGTGTTACACAGTACTGACTGTGCAGGTGGGGTAATGACACTCCAGTTCACGTTTCTTTCTCATAACTAAGTGCCAATCATTGATATCCTTCGAGCTGAAAGTTAATTACATGCTCAAGTCATTTACTCTTGATATTAAAGGTACCAATTACTTGCATGCTTCGAATAAGTTACTTAGCATAGTCTTAGCTTTCATCTTCAAAACATGCACGTTGCTGTTTGCCTCAGGAGAGAGGCATTAATGCAGACTCTCAAAATCTTCTCAGGATGCAAATTGCTATTTAAGTGTCAGATATTACTTTATTCTAAAGAGCTCTGAGGGTAGAAAAAGTAAGGGTGCTGCTAACTGCCAGAGAGACTCCATGAGAGAAGTAAGACCTGGTAGTGCAAGTATAGGATGAGAAGTGGCTCGACTGAAGGGATGCAATGAAAAATCACTATTTGTCTTACAAAGTACATTTTCTTAATCTACAAGTTTAAACCAAACAGAACAACAAAAAGTTGTTCTTCCAACACCCTGCTTTACAAACCACACCTGAAGTCATGCTGCAGGCTCTCTGGCTCACATTAGAAAGCAATTAACACTGTTGTTGACAATCAACAAATCAGAGTAAAATCCAGCTCATTTTCTCATACTGCTATAGAGCAGATAAAAGTATAAAGTCATCACCATTTATTTTTGCACTATGGAAAGCAGAAGTATTTTGAAAGACAGATTTTGGATCTCTGAAGAAGGATGACAGCATTTGTACAGAGTCATTTTCTGACCATATATGTACTTCACAAACAAATCCCCTGTTGCACATCACCCTAGCTGGACTTGTTAAAAACTGGGAAGTGTCTGCATTTGAAACAGAATCCTTTTCCAGTCACATCAAGCAGGTATGAGACCTCCTTCCCTCAAAATGTTGAAAAGGACTCCAGAAAAACTCTTTGCCATGTCAAAGATGCACAGCTGCTCTCGGTGGCTTCAGAAATTAAGTCAGCACCTGCCATTTAATGCCTATGCTACTATAAGGAAATAAGAAACATCTTTTTTTTTTAGCTTGTATAAAATAAAGCAAAATCCTTATACCATACGTGCAAGAATAATCCTTTCAAATTCATTCTGTTATGCTGAGAAAACATGATGTAAAAGCGATGCTCAAACCCACGGTGACCTTGTGCACAATGTGTGAGAGAGACAAGCAGTGTGAAGAAGGAATAGAGACCAGCTTCAGCTGGAATTTAAGCTAGCCTAACTCTTAATGGCACAAGATAGCTGAAGGCCACAGATCTAGTAAAGCAACCAGAACTACAATCTACACACGCGTCAGACTTACAAGACAAGGAGGAAGGAGTTATCCTGAGTGAAAATCATCCCAAGTGAAGGGCACAGCTTAGAATCCCACCTCGCACACTCACCTCTGCAGGCACCAGGACCCCGGGGCAGCTGATGGGGTGGAAATGAGCTGCACCCACCACGGGCTGCTCCCAGGATCGCTGGCCAGGAGCAGGTGATGGCAGAATTGGTTTCCTCCGAGCCCGGGGAGCAGCGGGGCTCCAGCACAAGAGCAGCCCAGCTCTGGGACAGCCCAGACCAGGCTCAGCGCCCTCGCCCCCGCTAAAGGCTCTCAGAGCACCGCAGAAAGAGTATTTTATCACACACAAAAAAATTAATTAGCATGAGAAAGGGTTACAAGCTCCATAATTCACGGGTCCCACGTTAATGATTAGCTAAGTGAAGGAGCTGCCCAGTTGGTAATTTGATTCGTTGGGAAGGAAAAGGCACTCTATGGACCTTGAAAGGTTTTAGCAGAACTGTGCGTCCCAGGTCACCCTGCTTCCCCCTGCCTTCACCATCTCATTGTCAAGCTCAATTTGCCAGCAAGGTCCTGACAATAAACACAAAGATACATTTCGAGGTTAGTAGGCAAAACTCTTGTTGGATGTCATCATGAGCCATTGTAGTGATGAAATGAAGTAGATGCAGTGTTGGAAAGAGTTGGGGTTTTTGTTTTGCTTCGCAAATGGCATAGTTTTTTTCAATTATCACTCTTCATTTATTTTACCTTCATCATTAATACTTCATATATACCTGTGCTGCTACAAGTAGGCAGAAGAACATTCCTGGGAAGTTGAAGGATACTATTTATTGCTTGGAGGGAAAAATGAATGGTCTGCTAAACTCTCTAGATACTGATATGTAATTTTCCAAGTCAAAGCACTGGGACAATGTGCTTGTTAATTAAAACTCACACTTTATACTTAGGCTTTCTGAGGTGGGATGAAATACAGTAAATAACTATGATTCACTGGCTTATTTCAATTTTTATAGAAACCATGGTCCCACTTCAGTGCCCTGGCACATAGTGCAGAGTTTAAGTAAGGGGTATTCTGACCTTAAGTGAGAGATTTCAAACATATAGCGTGTGGGCCAAGTAACAATGTAAGCCACAAGGATAAAGAAAAATCAGAGTATCTTGTTCTCTGCTGCAAGAAATGTATCCTTGAGTGCCAATTTGACACAGGAACAGGCTGAGGACTTTCAATCAGTACTTCAGAACACAGTAGTTGCCTGGTCCATCCTCTTCATGGCCACTCTCTGAAGCACTGTTATTTTTTTAAGGTCATTCATGTTAAAGTCTACCTCTGTTTTCCAACATGAAAGACATCATCTTGACTAAAAAGCATATTTAAAGCTCCAGCTCTTATCCCAGATCCTTCTTTCTGTATAGTAAAGGAGGTTCTGTGCATTTGTAACTCCTATAATATGAGAATGGCAACATAGATCAGATTCCAAGATGTGTCTGGGACTACTAGTATTTCGTAGTCTTAACTATGAATCACAGAGAAGTGTTAGCAATGGCATTATATTTTTTCACATAAATATTAAAAACTTCAAAAAAATAGGAGCAGCAGCAGTACACACACAAAAAATTTAAATGGCATGAAAACTTGAGTTTTCTTATGTTTTAAGTACTCTCATGGCAAAGACTAGGATAAACTTGAAAGGACTGTTCACACTGCAAATGCTGTTTCTAAAGCAGTATTAATGAGCAACCACACATAATTCTCTGCATTTTTGGTTTGCCTAAATGAGCACCAGTTAAACAACTAAGACTTGCTCAAATAAGAATGGACTTCCTCTGTGCAGGGAAAAAGAGAAAGGTCAGTGATCAAGGGAGTTAGTGCCCACAAATACAGTGTTCTGTAAATGTACGTGATATTGAATGTGCACCTGCCTCAGGCTAAGTAGTTCTCCCCTTCGATGTTAAATACTTTCATGACATCCATACATAACATTGTCGATTTAACCACTCTAACCAGGTTCTTCTCTGTGATGGGTGAAATTCAATATGAAGCAGCATTTGGTAGTGATTTGCAAACACAAATGAAACCGAAAAATCCAATACTCATTACCCATCCAAGGACTAAATTCCGATGCCAGCTCAGTTTTTAAAAATTCACGGCAGTGTGCCAGTAACATCACTGTACAGGGCACCTGCAGGAAGGGTTCAAAAGTTCTGATCAGGAAAGTTTTTCACATTAGGAAAATAACCTGGCTATTCATAAATTTAAAGGTGGTAAGAAATAGAGAATGCAAAATCACTTGTGTGAGACATGGGAGCCAAAGAGGAGGTCTCTTAAAGAGGGAAAGAGCACTGACTCCCAAAACATAAACAGTTTCCTTGGTTGCATAAGCATATTTGCATATTTGATTTTTTTTAATTTGCTCTCAAGTTTATTACGAAACGTGAAGAACTCCCAAAGTCATCATCTTCAAGCTATGGTAATGAAAAAATGGAAGTGCCACTCTTCTGACACTGAAAAGTATCACAACTGAGGGAACACTGGCATAAAAGAAAACTTATGCCAATTTTCCCATTTCTGCGTGGGAACACAGGTATTTAAATAAGGACAACACAGTGCAGAACGTATCAGCTTGAAGATGGAAATAAATACTTCCATGTTTATTACTAGGAAAGAGTTTGCCCCAGATGATTTCTGAACGGAAAGGAATATTAAAAAACAAACAAAACCCCCCCAACCAAACAAACCCAAGAAAAACAAAAACAAACAAAAAAACCAAACAAAACCAAACAACCTCCCCCCTCCAAAAAAAACAAAAACAAAAAAATCAAACCCAAACATAGGTTTTACTCTTCAGTCTCTTGAAACCAAGATGTTTCAATAGAATTTCCTCAAAAATCATGGAGGGAAAGAAAGAATATCCAATACTCTGCTCTGAATTGTAGAATTTTCATATGGAAATTAGTATTTCTTAAGACAGATCACAAAATATAGGATAAGTCAATAGCCCAGCCATTAGAAGAGTCATTTCCAAAATAGAAGATCCAGGTCTGAGCCCCCAGTTCAATAAGCATCTCAGCATACATACAAAGAGAAATAGCCACAGGTGGAGAGGCTTGAAGTGCTCAGGTATAGCGTGGGAAATGGAGCCCCACATCCCTGACCTGAATCAGATAAACTCATGAGATTAGACCTGAACCCTTCATAACCCACATATGTGCTCTCTGCATCAGGTATTGGCTTGTTAATATAAGGGTCTTTGTGTTATAATTTTTCTGTTATATTCTGGTCCAGGCTATAAAAGCACTCCCAGATCCAAGACAGCTTTCCAAAATACGTTTTCTTCAAAATTGATGTGTTACAAGCTAAGTTCCCATACTGGCACACAATCCTCAGGAATAATGTCAGAAACCATGCTCAGCTTTCTCCCCACCCTGATAAATCACCAAACCACCCAAAGATGTCATCTGTGCAGTGCAAGGCCTCCAAAGGACTACCTTCAACCAAGGCATGTATCTATTTTTATGAAGCTACCTTTATATGTACATATGCAAGCTTTTTTTTTTTTTTGAGAAAAAGACTTACTTTTTTCACACACTTTTTTCTTTTTTTTTTTTTTTTACCATGCCATAATCTCATTTTCCCTATGAAAGCAGAGCTTTTGTATCAACCTGGTTACCGAATTCTGATGGGGATTCCTCAAATAGAGCATGAGAGCAAGATGAATAGCAAGGCAGCACGACATGAAAGAAAGCATCCTGCTTTATACCATCCCTGGAAATGCATTTCCTAAAGGTAAATCTTTTCCCAAAATAAGCCACATTCAACCCCAAACACAACATGGTTGCGAAGAAACACAACCATGGCCACTAATATATTTTTATGTCTATGCTTCTGCTCCAGTTACTAATGGGAAATTCGCATGATAAAGTGTTCACCCTACTGTCCACAACAGCCAAAAAGCCCCAAGATTACCCCTGCAACACCCAATGCTGTTATAGCTCCTGCAGACACAATGTTGAAGAGGCAGTGTGTGACTTTTCTCACCCCAGCCCCAGCAGGTAATTGGACTTTCCAAGCATAATCCCAGCAATCAGAGAGAAAATCTCTGCCTCCAGCATGACCCATTAGCACAGAGTTCACTGATCAGTAGGTTAACATACCATTAAAGCATCTCTCTGTGGGGCTTAGGAAGGGTCAAGAAAACTCCACCACAAAGAACAAAAAATACCTACAGAGCTCATATGTGGTTATATCAAGATCCTCATGAAAAGGTCAAATTCAGCTCAGGGGCTATTCCCTTCCCTGGAGCAGCAATAGCTATAATCCTGACACTTTCTCCACATCTTTCCTTCAATGTCCCTTAGATTTGCAAAACACATTAATTATATGGGTAAGCAAACAGCCTATCTCACTGTAAGGTCAGATGCATTAGCTACTCTGCAATACTGCTCACACTTGGAGTTTATGGTCCCTAGTTTTAAATGAGAGACCTTTTTTTACCTGCTGTCAACAGGTAAGACACATTTACCCAAGATAATGATATGCACACAGAGTACCTCAGCTACTGGAGAATAGATTAGGCTCTGTAAGGACCATGCAGGTTCAACAATGGGGCATCAATTCTATGCCTGTAGTAGCAAGAGTAACAGTAGTAGTAAAATACACTAATAGTAAAAGCTGTCCAGGCTGTGATCATCTAGGGATGCACAGTCACAACACTGAAATTCTGAGGATGTGGACTGATGCCTAATAATCTGCTGCATCCAAATACACCATGCTAAGTCACTTTTCAACAACTTTACTTTCTCTGATCCCTTATTAGTTGCATTTTGGCTAAGGTACTAGACAAAGAACATCCATATAACCTTCAAACAGAAGCACAGATAAATTTGGGTGAGGAAGAGGAAAAAAATAGGAGGTTTCATCCTGCATGTATCAGTTACTTATAAACCTCCAAGAGATGTGACAGTGCCGTCCTCTATGAAATTCACTAGTTATAAGACAGTTGATTCTTTATCTTTTTTATTTTTTTCAATGTCCATGTACCGGAATAGCTCTGTAATGAGAGGATTTCCCAGCAGATTAATTTTATTAGTGTTAATTGTCCATTTGATGAACATTTCTGTCTCCCCTGTTGCATTTCCCAATGAATTTTTTTTAATGTTTCTAGTGATATCAGTGTCTAACCAAAATGTGAACTAAGTAAGACACAGAGGAAATAATAATCATCATGATCTTTAAATACAGACATGATTTTCTACAGGTTCCTGTATAGACTGCTTTACTTACCTGGAAAACACTACTGTTCTTGTCATTTACTTGCTAAATCTTAAATGGGTGGATAGGTGCTTATGTTATGCACCCCATGCGTGCAAAACATTGGTGTTAACAAGTACAGCTAAGGATCTGACGTGAGCTCTGTCTTGCATTTCCTTTTATTTGTTAATCTGAGCCTCAAGCTTAAAGTTATTTCAACAGACTTTTGTTTTCAACACGTATTCAGTATGTGTCTAACACCCTCTGAAGTTGCAAGCCACCCTCCCACTCACCCCCGAAAATCTTCAACCAGTGCCAAAGTCTATATTTTCTTAACTTAAAGAAGTAATTCCAGGGCTGTCAACTGATAAATTTCATTCAGGGAAATGCTGTGTTCTTTAAGCAACACATTAATCTTCTCTGAACTAACCATAGTAAACATCAATGTAGAATTGTACAGATTTCACATGTTGCTGCCAGGAGAGAGTTTTAGAAGAATTATCCCCTTTTTAGGTAACCTGGCTTTTAAAATTACACCCTAGAATACGCAAACAAAGAAGACTAATGAACTCAGCAGCCTGTACATATTGAGGAGGCTGTTGAAAAAGATACTGTGAGTAATGGAAAAACGTTCATTTTTCAAAAGCTCTAGGGATCTGCTTGTGTGAAGGTAGGAGAGGAAGAATCTCTCTTTCACTTTGGTTATAACAGTTTGCTGTAAACAATCATTTCCCCTCTGTTATCAGGGAATATCCTGCAGGGATGCGTGTTCTATGTCACCTTGACCAATTCATGAAGGAAGAGGAATTTTTCTCTCCTAATAACCCACTCAACTCCCCACCTTTAAAAAAATTATTCATTTTTTAAACTGAAGTATGTAAGAACATCCATTAACTACTGTCTCGCTCCTCAGAGAAAGACTGAGTATTGACTCTGCTTGCTAATACAACAGAAGACAGAAGATTGAGTCAAACTTTTTTTCTTGTTTTCAGCTGCTAAAAGCAGTGTACATAGGGCAGCAGTCTTGCCATGCAAGTACAACCAACTATCCACCAAGAAACAGATGCTTTAAGCCACAACCTAGACATTACCATGAGACAGTATTTTAAATGACCCACGCTATTCTCAGTAGTGGAAGTAGAGTGCATGTATTTCTTTTCTGATGCTGACCAACCTTTTCAAGCACATTGCTGAACGAAGAAACTACACACCAGTCCTGTGTAACTGTATACAAACCCCCCACATGCAGAACATCTTTACACAAAGGCAGCACCACGCTTCAGTCACAGCACCAAGCTCTTGATGCAGCGTCCTCGAAGGGCAGTGAGCTGGCTGGGACACTGGAGGTTAAAGTGACACTAAATCAATTACTTACCCTCAAATGGCTTGTGTTAAATCTGTAGCTTCCACCTGGTCTTAATGTGAAGCAGGACTGCTGCGATTCAGAGAGGAGACGGAGGCACGGGGGTTTTTATTTAATGTTGCTCAAATAACAGAAACCTGAAATAAAATTGCCTTCAGTTCAGCCAGGATTTTTCTCTTACTCCCTCTGTGTCTCTCTCTCCAGGACTGCTACATAGTTGTCTATAAATACTGGCCCCAACACTTGCTCAGTGCTTTCCTTGCCGATGGCACAGGTCGGTGTTAATGTACACCACAGCATGGCTCAGATGAAGTTCTCAGCTGCTCAGACAAAGCCATGGATGGGCTCCCCACCCCTCCTGCCTGGAAATACCATCCTGCTGCCAGCTTTACAGATGCTGCAGGCCTTTCCTGCAGGCCCAGATCAGGCACAGAAGGGTAATTATGACACTCATATGAAAAAAAAACAAACCAAAAAACAACAAACCAGAAAAGAAAAATGACAGCTTTTTGCAAATAGGTGGAAAAATGGGGGAAGAGAGAAGGAGGAAGAAACACTTTTGTTTCAGCTCCCTTTACAGTGCACATCCATCTAAGATTATAGAATTTCATTCCCCGGAAATGTGGATGTCAGAAAAAGCTGCAAAAAGTGTTTTCTATAAAACAAGTTCTTCAAATTGAGTAAAGGTGTGTCTGTCACAGAATTCACACAAGAGCATTAAGATTGCATAGGCACTCACAGAGGGATGAAGAATAAATATTAACACTGTGTCTCAAAATTTCTGTCTGGTCAGGTTTTAGGTATCCCAATTCATATTTAATAATTATGCATGTTATGGCAGTAAGCATGAGACATCACTGGTGGCAGGAACCCACAATCCTGCCCTGCAAGAAATAAAAGTTCAAAGTTTAAAAATCAGAAAAACATAAAACAGAATTACATCTCTGTAAACCCACTGAGGAACTGGGCTGTTAAGAGATGGAAACAAAACTAAGGGAAGTTTTCGGAAACAGAAAACTAAGGGAAATTGAAACGAAGATGGCAAGATCAGCACAAAAAACTGTGTTTGCTGCATGCCCTCAGTGTACGCTGTAGGTAGGCACCACAAATGCAGATAAATGTCCTGCCTTTCATCAATACATTGGATGGCACGACTGGGAGGCTTGCCCAAGTAAAACATAAACCACAGCATAACTGCATTAACACTAAGAGCTACGGGAGTTTATCTTAAAATCAGTGTCTTTTTAAGGCAGCTTACGACCATGAAATTCTCCCTGTCAGGACAATATCTATACATAAATCCCAGTCTGCTCCAAGGCTTACAGGACCATCAAGCTTGTGTGATTAGACAACGCACAGCCTGGCATAATCCCATGGCCAGCATCCCTGCACACCTTTGAGGTTACCACTGAGACTGTGGCCAGTGCTTCTTCATCCATTTGCATCTCTGCCAAGTTGAAGAAGTTTTAATAATAACTTTGGAACAAAACAGAAATTTCATCTCCTGCATGTATATTGAAAGATATGTTAAGTCTTACTGCTTTTCTTCCACTACTTTCATCAACAACAGCTCTTGGAAGTGCTTTTAGTACCTTGTGCACAGAGTTAAGGCTCTCCTTTCATACGATTTATTTATCTTTACTGTGCTGCTTGAAAAACGAAGATGATCATTAGTAACACATCACTACTGAAGCTGGCTTTGTTTAAATGGACACTGTTTATGAAGCCTTGGTTTGGAAGCCTGTCACTGATGCCACAGAAACCTTTTGTATTTAAATGAAAATACATTTGGATGACATGGGTAATTGCTAAGCCTTGGTGAAGTGCCAGATGCAAAGTGTAGCTAATTTGCCCATTACAAGTTTCTCAGTCATAAAGCTCCTACACATAGCTCTCACCCTCAATCATGTACATGACAGTTTCATAATATCGTTCCATCAAACCTTTAAGCTGCCACAAATAAATCTCAGCAAAAAACAGAAACCAGAGTGGTTTCGTAAAACTGAGCAAGAAATTGAAGTATTTATCATAGCTTTATGTGTAGTATAATGTCAAAAACTTATTCTTAGACATCAACATCTTTAAAACTGGGAATTATCTTAGATTTTTTTAAAATTTTCAGGAGAAGCCCATAATTTTAATGAAACATGCACATTCCTGTACTTCTGTAAATAAATATACAGCACCATTTTACCATACCCCATTACTACCATGCCACACAAAAAGAAGCAAAAGAAGACATGCAAACAAGAGTGAGAGGAGGATAATTTGACACTGAACAGGCAGAGGAGTTACTGCACAGGTGACAGTAGAGAAACCAGCATCACAACATAAAGTGGTAAAAGGACAGTGTGTTGACAAGAAACATAAACTAAGTGTGCTGGGTAAGTCTGACAGCACTCAGAGGATGACTTCTGGAGGAGGGCAAAGGAGGAAGAGCAGTGCTAGTCAGAAATTCAAGAAAAAGAGCTTAGCTTTTTAACAAAATGTCAACAGAACCTCTTAAAATTCACAGGCAGCATCCCAGTGTTAGAAACAGTAACTTACATTAAAATCTCACAGCTGAAGTGTGCATAATATAGAAGAATTATACACTAATTTAGGTCACCCTAATGTTTGCTAAGTTTCTGAATTCCTCCAACAAATTTTTCAGGAACAGGAGAGCTTTGGAGTAAATGCCAACTGTGCATTTTTAGGTCCTTTCATACTAGAAAACTAGTAGGGCCTTTCCTACTTTGATCACTGAAGTCAATGGCACCAACCATGACATCCAAAATTAAACATGTGCATGGTTTAGCTAAATCACAGCCTGCAGTTTGTAAAAGAATAGCTCAAGAAAAATGTGAATTTATTACTGCATTATTACTGCTGCTTTTTTGCTTGCATTTTGCATAACCAGCAACTGCAATTTGGTAATGAGACAGTTGTTAGTACATCACTTAAGGCCAAACTCCTAAAATGCAATCTGGCTAGCCCTAAATCTAGAACTAACACTAATATTAATCAGGGGTAACAGGCTTACTTGAAATATGCCAACACTATCATAAATTTTACAAGGCTGTTGTAGTTATATAAGATAATCCCCATGGGACACAGAACGGTAACTGAACAGTATGGACCAACATAGTTCCAAAATGACCTTTCAGCAAGATGAATAATAGAAAAGTTTCATAATCATCTAGTCTCACTTGAAGAAAGGAAAAACCTGCTGAATGAGTAACTTGAAAAAAGAAAACCAGTAGTGTGAAAGATTCAAGTTATTTGGAAAGAAAGGAATGCATCCAGCAGTAAGGAAAAATTATTTCCAGTAATGCCATAAAACTGAAAGATTGTAGCAGACACTAAAATCCAAATTGTGCCCAGAAGCCTGGATTTCTGCAACCATAAACCAGTTTAAATACTGAAAAATATTCCAAATATTCTGTGTATTTTTAAAAGCATCTTATTCTGTTTTCTTTCATTACATCAGTTATGATACAGTGAATCAAGCCAAAAGTTCTAAAACCACAAAATAGCTTTAAAGGTCTGCAAGATTATTTTTAAATCTTTTGAAAACTACCTTAACATATTGTGCCTCAACAAACACTCAAACACCTTATATAAAATTTCATTACTTTATGAAAATCTCCATCTGTGTCTTCATGTACACTGTAGTTTTATTCCATATAATGAATAAGTGAATTTTATCCTTGATTAAATGAGGACTTCTTCCCTGGCTATTCCTGCCAAATAGGGAAAAAAGTCGATGCTAGAAGCCAAATGTAGATTATGAGTTCATCCCACAGGTTCAAGAAACCTGTGGGACTTGCAGACCTAAAGCTGTCCAAAGTTCTACTAGCAGTAGACTTGTTCTTCTACCTCTCTACTGACCATTTTCACATAGGATATCTCCAGTATTAGTCACCAGAAGTTTAAATCACTTGACTTCAATGTTGTTTAGGAAAGATTTGTTTCAGAATTTAGTCTCTCTGGCAAGGAAGTAAACTACAAGACTAATATGGTACACCATGACCACAGTTTTCTTCCAATTTTTCAGTGGTCAATACCCATCTGAAGGCTCCTGTTGCATTACAGAAACATTCTGCCAGCATCCAACACTCCAGTATTGTATGTAAATTAATGATTAAAAGATAGATAATTTGAATTATTTTGAGTCTATTTCTACTTCCTGACCGAATTAGTTTTCTCCTAACCTCTGAATTTCACCCAAAATTAGAAGTTTAAGGCATCCTATAAAAACATCACATAGAAGTTAAGTTTTATCTGTACAGGCAGTAATTACATTTCCTAGTTTAAAGAAGGACGTTAACTGAAGATGTATATATTGGAATCAACTATTGTATGTCACACCCTGTAAAAGATGGCTTACACTCCCCTTCAAGGTGAGACAGAAATCTTTCAGAAATTTTTCTTGTCTTCTCTTCTTAATAAATGAAACTTTGAGTGAGCTGAGCAGATGACTGAAGCTGTAAGACCAAATTCTATAACATTCTGTAGTGTTACCTTTCCTCCAGCCAAGAAAAATAAGAAAATAAGCGCCCCTGAGGGTTTTCATAATGTAGCTAAGGCTTAGACAAACCTATATTAACCACACAAGAATAGCAACATCTGTCACCTAGGCCAGCACATTTTCAAATGCAATGTTATGTGAAATCGTGGTCATTCTGAGTTTGAGTCTTCAGTCTTCACCACAGCCTACTCTGCACAGCAGCAAAGTCTGTCAGCTGGGCAGACACTGATGAAGATGTCTTCAGTGTGTTTTTAGGAAATCCAAAGAAGTTAAAGACTATGAGTTATTCTTACGATTTAAAGACACTGAATTATTGTTACAGACACGAAAATACTGTGATGGATTGGATGTTGGTCTTCACTAATAAGTAAGGAAAGCAGGGTTAAGACAACACTTGGGTCACTAATAACAACTTGCAAAATCTTGGAATGCTGAAGTCAGAGGAGGAGGATTCTCAGTAAAGGAGATAGGATGTCTGTAGGTCTAGTCAAAAATCTTTTTAGTGAACTGTGGGAAAAGATGCCAGTGTATACCTCAGCTTTTATGGGCTGAGGTCAAGTATAAGGAATAGTTTGTAGCACACTTTACAGCATGATAATTCTTTACACTTAACAAAAATTCCTTCCTCATCTCTTAAAACTGATGAACTGCAGGCCAGTGCCCTAGTGATTGTTTAGTATAATAATGTTTCTCATTTCCTCACTCAGCTGTCACTCATTTGAGATACCAATCTTTGAAAACAAAGTTAGTCAAAATATGTAGTACTCATTTCTAAAATCCAAAACTAATTTAGTTGTTTAATCAGAGAGTAAATCAAGAGTAATCTTTCAGCTGTTTCACTGTACTTCCCTATTCAGAAATGCCATGAGCAACAAAAGACACAGCTATAGCACAAGGCAGCTAACACAAAGGAGACACACCTATAGATGACTTGTTCAGAATGCCTTCTTGTTGAATTATTTCATATAAAAGGTCAGTAATCAACTTGAACCACATAGTCTAAGCACCAGTGTGACATTTATTGTAGAGTCAAAAACTCGTTACTGGTACCTTGCCACTTTTATGCTTCTCTGCATCGCATCATCTTTAACTGTCTGGTAAAATTAGGAGATCTGTTATCCAAAAGGGCTATTTTCACAATAATGCAGAGGATGGTGAGCACTTACAGTGAAAATAAATCAAGTGGCATTTCTTTTTCACTCAACTAATCTAGTCCATAATGCCAGAATTTATAGGATTAAATAACTGAGCAGTGAAGGCAAACTGATCCTGTTAATGATTTCAGTTTTATTTTTCATAGATGTCATTGTTTCCTAATGTTTCATACAGGTTTAAAAGCTGTCCATATGAACAAACACCTGGAAAAATGCTGAAAGTGGGGGAGAAAAGGCAGAAGGGCAGAATGAGCTTCACCTCCCACCTTCAGTGGTAGAGCAAATGTGCGAAGTCATTAATTAGCAGAGATAATTTTCAACACTCTAAATTCAGATGACACATTCCTCCATGCATTCCCCTAGGAATAAATGTGTTCCTTTGTATGTATTCCTGTAGGAATGTATGCTAACAGAAGAAAAGGAGTTGCTGCAATGGAAGGGCACTCTGGAGCAAGTCCTCGGTTTTTTGCACATCTTCCCCTAAGCCAGCAGAAGAAAGCAGACAACTGCCCTTGTAATTGCTTAGATACATACATACACACATCTGTGGAATCATCTATATACCTGATACAACTCAATGTAAGAAATTTGGTTAGAATACAGATAGAAGTCTGTAAAGGCAAACTCCTTTCTGGAAATTCAGTGCAGCATATGTTCAATAGTTTTAATTCCACCTGCATTACAAGCTGTAATAAAAGTGTAATAAAAAAATCTTCCTTAAAAAAATGCTTCCTTAAATTTTCCTCCCAAGCTCAAAAATACGAGTTTATTTATAACTAAAATATCATCAGTTACTTTGAAAGTTTAAAGCATCCTTAACAAGCACCTCAGATACTTATTAAACACAGAACGAACAGAATGACTATCACTGGAGAAAACTGACTTGCAAAAGTGAAGGGGAAATACTAAAACCACAAAAGGTCCCTTCATTTATAAAGGCCACAGGATTCTCCACATTCCTTCAAGTAACAAAGTATGATTCCCGCAAAACAATTTGGGGCAAAATAGACTACAGACAGAAAATCATACATGGCTGCACACATTGTTCTGTGTCTGGAAAATAAAAACTTAAGTCAAGTTTTGTGAAATCTGAATTTCAGGTTCCTGTGATTCTGGGGTTTTAGTTCCTTCTCCTCCATAACTTAAGTGATTAGTCTGTTCTTGATTATATACTCTGATCTCTTCAGCTAACATGCCATCTCCTCCTTGTCAGGTTTGACAAGCACAAGCCACATTTTTAACAGCAGCACTGATTTCACTTTTATTTGGGTGTGTAAGGCAGATAATCAGTGTTGTCAGTGGTGACTGTGAAATTATTTTTAGTCAAACATACCTGAAAAAAATTAGTATTTCAAATGCCAGAAGGAATACATTTAAAAAAAAAACACAAAACAACCAATTTTTTTTCTCCTCCTTCACAATGCCTATTTGAAACTCTGCACAAGTGCCAAAAATCACAACGAAGCTATCATATTTCATTCATTCTTGCATTATGAGCCATTCTAATACTCTTCACTCATCAAAGTGAATTCTATTCAAAGAACTTATCTGTAGGCAACTGGAAGTAAAACAAAATTTGGATTTTTCAAGTTGGCTGCAGTTTCATAAATTCACAAACACTGTAAAAATTGTTAGCTTTTGCTCTTTCCTAGTTTTGGCCAGGACAGGGTTATTTTTTTTCCAGTAGGCAGGAGGGGATCATGGCTAAGGCTGAGATGTTATTTGATACCACCTCACCTCATTGTCAGGGGCAGAAGTAAGGGTCTCTCACTTCCAGGGAGAAGGGTGTTCCCTTCATGAGGAAAAAGCATGACGGGACAAATGGTCCATTTTTGTTTTATTTTACATGTAAATCATTTCCTTGTATCATACCTTTGTTATTAATATTGTTGCTGTTACTGTTCATTTTCATATCTCGTTGTTTCCAGTAAATTGTTCTTACCTCAACCCCTGATCTTTGCCTTTTGTGCTTTCAGTTGGAGGAGAAGGGGCAGGGAGTGGCAGCATCATTTCAGCAGGACTACTAAATTGGAGAATACTACTCCTAACCCATTACATGCTCATGAAGTTGATGGAAAACAGATAAATTTATTTTTTAATTTTGAATTTTCTTAAATATGCCCATCCATGATGTCTGTCACATCTGAAGAATTAGGACATGAAAAAGGCCACTCTCTCAATGACTGCTGCTCTACTACATGGATGGGCCATGCTTCCATGTTCAAGAACACTTTTCACCCAAGCACAATTTAAGGGTCCAACCTCACAGAACACTGAATCTATCCAGAGTAATTAACAGTACACTTGAACTGCAGAACCAAATGCTATTTATTCGGTGAAAACAAATATGTAAGAGCATTGCACTCCTTGCACATTAATGAATGCATGTAAAATATATGATTATGCATGAACTCACTGTTTATGAATGTTGCCAGAGGGAACTGCCTCCTAGCTTAGAAGAAGGGATGGGGTGGAAAAAGAAGACTGAATGTACTGTGGGCCCTTCTAGAAGTCCATTATTAACTCTCCACCATATTCCTGTTTACAGGCATGCTCTTGCTCTTTCAGCATGCCATTGCTTACCTTTGACTCTAAGGGTCTTTGTTTCCAAGCAATAAATATTTTGGACTCCAGGGAGCAGACAGGAAGATCATACATGACTGCAAAAAAATCCTTTACTGTTGATAGATTATTGTAAGCACTTATTCATTATTAGCTGAAATGCTGCTGACTGCACACTTAATAAATGGCCTATTTGTTCTTTCCAACTGAAGCAATACTGTAAGAGGACTTTTGAAGAGAAGACCATTAAAAACATAAAGACATCACACAGCAGGTAATTTGCAGAATGTGGTTTCAGTTTTCTGTTCATTGCAACACAATCAACAAATGCTGCATCAAAATGTTTGCTGCTTCCATAAAATTTTTGTGTAGGGCCAGGTACTCATACTGCTTAAAAATTTAGTTTTCAAGAAACAAGGCACTGAGGTGAACTATAACTACATTTATAAAAACACAGTCTAATAATTTCTGTCTTCTTTAGGCATGAAAAGCAGCCTTGGCTCTCGCAGGGAACAAATGTTGCCCTGAAGCTCAAGTCAACAAACAAGGTGAAGAGCCCATTTTGCTGCAAAACACCAGCAAGTTGTCAGCACAAAAGGCATACCACTGAGCATCTCCCCTTCTCCCCTTTCTGTTCTTAAAATGAGCCTAATCTCATTTAGAACAAGAAAATATTCACACTGAAAGTTCTTTTGCCTTAAGTCAGTCTGTATAAATATTTTCAGATATGCCCTCAATCATTGTTAATTAATCACTGCTTTTAAGACCACACTTAATAAACTATGTGCAAGATAACTGTCTCTTAATGGCTACAAGAAGGAAAACAATCACAATTTAAATTGCTTAAAAGGATTCCACACAATTAAGAAGTGGATTAGAAACATATTGTACAGGAGGAAGAGATTAACTGGGAAGGAAGAGACAGAAATATTCAAAATATGACTGGAGAGTTACATTTAAAAAACACCAACCATATTCAGCAGTTAATAAGTTAATTTTCAAGCCTGACATATATCAGAGCTAATACTTAAGTGATCCATTCCTGTAATAAAAGCAACTATATCACATATATGTAATGTTCTATTTCAGTATTAAAAAGTCCTGAAACAATAGGATATCCAAAAGTTTCCAAAATGCTTCTGAAAATATTCGTGTGCAGAGCTTGTACTCAGCACAGTAAAACAATACCTGTAGAAATAATGAAGGGAAAACATCTCTAATAGTGCCTGCTGCTTTATGGCATTGTATGGCAGTGTCACTGTAGCACAAGCAAATACAAATGAACTGAACATTAACAACAGTGAGTTTACTTAGGTTCTGCAGTCCATCATGCCTTCACTTTATCACTTTGGCTGAAAAAACAAACAACTACAACAAACAGCAAACAAGTCAAGAAGCTGCATCCATTTCAGCCTGCATTTCTTTACGTGTGCAGCTATTTTTGAACTTCACCATTGGGCAGCTCACTGACTTAAAGGTGCTGCTGGTTTGTTTTCATTTACTGGGAAAGTAAATTATCCCATTTATCACCTACAAACACATCTCTCATAGGTGCCTCATTTTATTTCTGATGCTGGACTTTGCTGAACAGCCGCATGCACAGCTGGATGTAAGCTGCTGGACAGCTACACTAGTCATAGCAGAAGGAAAACAGAGGTAATGATATGCAGTGAATTGGGCTTGTTTGAATCAGACTAAATATTTGGATTAGAGTCAAATTTTTTCTATAATACATATTGCAGGCATATGTGTGACAGTCAGAAGATGCGTTTATTGGAGGAGAAATATAACACAAAAGAATTAGAATTACTCCAAATGCATGGGAAAGGCAAACTAACTACCTAAGTGTTTCTCAGACAAACACAATTGATTCCTTTCTTGCAGTCCTAATAGAATTAATTTTCTAGTAGAGCTAGTAACTGCAGTCTGGCATGCCTCAAGTATTGTGAAAGCTTTGATTTGATCACCGTGGCTTGATGTCCTTATTTCCCTGGCTACATTTTGTTCATGTACCTTCCCTTCCTTCACACAATGAACGTAATAATGTAAACATCATTGCAAGATATTCTAATGTATCGGAGTCCCCTGATTTAAGATTTAGTGCTACTGGGACAGATGTTATCCCTGGTTATGTTACCCAGAAAAAAATCCCACACTGACTCTGCTGTTGATGACAGCTACAGAACCGCACAGTTTACACTAATCTAACAACAACTTTTCCTATAACCTTGTGATAAATCGTGTCAACAGCACCAAGAATTCATGTCAAGTTTTGATCCTTCCATGCTGTCAAGCTTCCTTCTTCTGAAAAGGCAAGATTCCAAATGCAGGAGAGACACGGGGCACACTGGGTTCATCCTTGACAAGAAATGTGAATGAGGTCTGAGGTGTGCAGTCCCACCCTAAACTGTTTGACCCACTCTACAGCTAGTTATTGATCCACTTACAGAGATCACATGGAAATTAGAGATTAAATACCACCACTATTTTGAAATAGGTTTCAAATCAGCTTTATATTACTCTACTACTCTTTGTTTTACATTCTCAGACTCTCCCATAGGCTTCTAACCAAAAGATGTCTGCCATTTATACAAACACAAAGTAATTCAAAATGCTACACAACACGGGAAAGCAACTGATTTAACATTCAAAAATCCACATTGGCAACAACAAAAACAATTTTAGTGCCATCTCAATTACACTTAAGTATTCACACTATCTAGGAATACACAGTTTGTTAATTAATGAAAGGCCGCTCTTACTTTTTTTAAACAAAGTTTTCATGCTTTCATCATTGTGGTTCAAGTCTGAAAATAGTAATATATTTCTTTATCGTGGAAAAGGATAATTATTTGTAATATTTTCAGATCAGGCCAATAAATTGTTTGGTCACTTCTGATGAGACATAAGATAACTATCTTTAAGACAAAACTCCAGATTGTATTCATCATTTCATATAACCACACAACAGTTGAAGTTTGAAGGTACCTTGCAGAGAATCTAATGCAGCCATCCTGTAGAGCCACCTGGAACAGGTTTCTGAGGGCTTTGATTGGATCTTGAACATTTATAGGGATGTAGACTCCACATCCTCTCTGGGCAACTTTTGCCAGAGTTTGAGCACCCTCACAGTAAAAACTTCCCCCTCTCCCTCATGTTTAAACGGAATTTCTTGTATTTCAGCTTGAGCCCATTGTCTCTCCCATCACTGCACACCACTGAGAAGAGCCTGACTTCATCCTCCTTGCAGCTTCCTTTCAGATATTTATACACATCAGTGATGTGAGCCTCCTCTTCTCCAAGCTGAATAGTCCCAGCTCTCAATCCTTCCCATAGGACAGATGCTCCAGTCCCCTAAACATCTTCACAGTGCCTTCCCTGGACTGCTTCCACTATGTCCATGTGTTTCACGTATGAGGGAGCCCAGCACTGGCCCATGAGCTCCCGATGTGGCTCAGCAGTGCTGAACAGAAGTGCAGGATCCCCTCCTCAACCTGCTGGCAGCACAGTGCCTAGAGCAGCCCAGGAAGCTGTTGGCTCTCCTTGCCACCCAGGCTCATTGATGGCTCACATTTATGTTCCTCCCTCAACCTTCTCCATTCTCTGAGTTACTGTTCTGTGAATGTTGCTTATTCTTCAGCGCTGGTTATATGAATTTTATTGATTTGAGAGTTAACATACCAGTGAAAATTCCTCTCATTAGCCAAACATTAACAGAATTATTTAGTTCAGCAATCTGAAGAATCTTTTAATCTTAAGCTTGGTGGTTTTTCTAAAAAAGAAAAAAGCTATGGAAAAGGGCAGGTGGATTGACAACAAAAGAATCGTTCAAAATACTCTATATAGAGACATTGAAAACGCATCTGATCTAAATGATGGATTTGACAAACAGGCAGGAAGAAGAAATATCTTAGGAAATGACTGGAAAAATATGCACTGTGTAGCACAATTTTTTGGTTGACCATGGATCATAATTTATTCAGTCAGGTATGGATATTTCCACAATTATTCACAGTCTTGGCTCATTCTCCATCACTCTTCCCAACATGTTTTTTGCAAAGGGATAAAATGTAATGAACAGAAATCCACGTGTTCTGTTAAATTATTAAAAATGAGACTTCAAAGTTCAAGAAGTCATTGGCTAATTTCTTCAAAAAACAAATATTTGTTTACAATTTCACTGCATTGTGCCTATATCACTCCCAAACCTTTACTGACTGGTTAGTAACTTAAAAGAATGCCAAAAAAAAAAAAAAGAAAAAGAGGAAAAGCTATTTCTGAGTGCCATTTCACGTAGCTACAAACTTATTTAATGGCTATATAGCAAGGGTGAAAACCATGTGGCAAGAAAGGCAATTATGGCCCATGGGGCTAAAAAATGAAGCCATCACACATCTCTCTCTCCCTGTAGTTATGTAACTGATTAAAAGCTGGTTACCTCTATGCGCTTGCTTGTTAACACAAGCAAGCAAATTTTGTCTAGCTATCTGGGAAGCCAGCAGCATAGGAAAGTATATTTGTGCAGTTTTCCTGCAGCTTAAAAAGCCACAACTAGTAATTGTAAAGAGAATTCATAACTTTGATATACCACATATGTAGATCCTTATATATACATATACACACATATAGAAAATTCAAGGGGCACACTACTTTGACTCTCTGTATCTTTTTCACACTATTTCTAGCTTTACTGCAGAAGCTTAGTATCTTTGTGCTTCCAAACATCACAGGAGTTAGGCTGGAATTGGTCAATAGCAACTGAACATTACTAATGGACGGACTTCCAGATGCTCAGAGCGGTCACAAAATCCTGGTGGGAAACCAGTCTCAGAGGAATATTGTATTAATATCTCAGACAGCATTTGAGAAATGTTCAAGCTGTCGGAATCAAAAGAAATTGGGTACTCAAAAGTGAGGGCCCATAAAACAATTCATGGCATCATCTGTTGTGCCATATATCAGCCTCACAGAACCTCTGACAAAAATCTGGGTGTCTCATCTCTCCTGCAGCAGACACATATGGCTCAGCCAGATGTGCAGTTTGCAACTTTGGTCTAAGTGGACAAGAGGGTGTCAGCACAAAAACGTTTGTCTGGGAGGAATAGAGATGGCATTTTTCAACAGAAAAAAATTGGAGGTATAAAAATAAAATCTTTCAAGATCATGAAATATTTTGCCTTTTTACTCTTTATTCTAAGAATGGACATTGCTTAGCAGTCATGAGGGTTTTAAAAGTATTAAGACAGTTAACCAAGTCTGACACTCAGCTGGTATTTTACCTACGGAAAAACACAAGAACAGAGAATGAAAAAGCCAGTATCTGTCTGGCTTTTTAACTTCTGGGTGACCATGATAAGTTGTTCGTTTATTTGCAGACTATAAACTATTTTTCTTGAAGAAAAATCCTTTAATCATTAAACTAAAAATAAAGTGGCCCAAAGATTAGCTACAAATAAGCAAAATTCTGAATGAAAACATACTGGTAATGATCTATAGTTTAACTATTTTGTCTGGAAATGTTTTTGGGTTTTTTTTCCCTAAGTAATAAATGCAGTACACAAGGAGCCATGTGTTTTTAAAATACAACAGCATTTCTTAAACTTACAATTAGAGTTTTCTGCAGCCAGAAGCTGAGACAGAGGAAAATAATTTTAGTCATAATATCTCGTGATAGAAAGGTGTTTGGGGTTATTATGTCCCCTTCCAATGAAGGAAAGATATGGAGCCCAAAGGAAAAATGTCAGATACTTAACACAACTGGAGCCAGAAGGTTTCGAATCTCCAGAAAATGTCACTGATTAGATAACATGTGCCTAACTGGACTGACATTAGACAAAAGCACTTCTATCTCCTCTAAAATAAACAAAGAGATGAGAGAAGAACAGAGAGGAGACAGCTCCTGGATCATCACCAGAAAAAGAAGAAAAAGATTTAGTCACCCTGATGGAAGAGTAGCAAACTGCGCAGAAGAAGAGGCTCTAAGATTCTTCAGGTGCAGCTGAAGAATTTTGAATTAATGGATTTACTAAGAGAAAAAGAGTTACACTGATCAACTTAGCCAGAATTAACATGGGAAAAGAGAGATTTAAAGCATTTAATTCCCAGCCAAGAGAAGAGAAGCATGCATAAAGAATGGGTCAGTTTTTCAAACCACAAGGTGTGCATGGCTGTGGAAAAGAGTGAGGCTCCTGTGTCTATGGTACAAGGTGAAGCAAGGATACATGATGAAAAATCCTCAAGAAGAAGAGGAAAAATTTTTGTTTTCTAGAGAAAAAAAAATCATTGAAGAGTTTGCAAAAGGCAAATATTAAAAAAATAGGATTACTGTACATCTGCAAAAATTCACATTTTACAGCAACTAGAGACAAGCCCTATCTGCTAACTTACATGGATAAGAAAAAAGAAAGGAATTTTGCTGAAGTAGAGAAATGAAGCTAACTGCTAAAACCTAGAAATGAAACATTTGTCAAGAGGATACAGATAAGGACAAGAGATAAGTGTTGCAAGGCTCTTCTTGGAAAATGTTAAAATAATATAAATTATATTTACCTTTCATTAATCAAAGAGAACAAATCCAGTGGATTTTATTTCAATCTTCACAACCTTCAAAGTAGTTCCATGAAAACTCATGTGTACTTACAAACCAAGCAGATTCCATGTCAATCTCACTGATCCTTTAATTTTTGATGCTGGTATTTTATCATTACAAAGCTATGCAGATTCAACAAATTGGCTTCCAAGCTAGTTAAATCACCAAAAATATTAAATACTGTTTATTATTATTAGCCTAGATTTGGCAAAAGTCAACAAGACTACACTACAAGTTACATATATTAGAATTTATCCCTTTTGAATTGCTACCACACGTGCCTCAAATTATGTCAGGGAGGCACCAGTTCCAGCATTCAGTCCCTATACGTGATACACCACGGTGTAATTTACAGCAGACCTTGCACATGAAGCTTTTATGGTGGCAGCTGTGTGTTTCATTACTTTTTAAAGAGAGATTTGGATGACACTGATTTGTCCCACATACACAGACCTTACACATAACTGACTGTCTCAGTGTCTCTCTGCTGATTCAGGTCATGCTTTCTGTTTCTCTCTGACTTTTCTTGGCCAAAGGTGACATTCATTTGCTTATATCAGACTTTCACCTTATATTTTGGCACGTCACCGTATATATCAGTATTTCAGCTCCTAAGCAACACTTCATACTATAATTATATTGGTTTGCTTCTCCACCCTTGTGCACCAACACATTGTGCTTTAATCAAGGGATTGAAAACAACCTATCCACCTACTCAGCTAGCCAAATGCCAAAGTGTCTCCAGATTTTTTGGCTTTCTTTTGGCTGCAAAACCATCTCCCAAACACGAACGGGCAGTAAATATCATAGTTGGCTTCTCATGTTTGCAAGCAAGTAAACAATTTTTTGGATACCTCTTCAGCCGCACAGATGTGTGCCAAGCTGCAGCAGCTCATGGTAAGATGCATCAAGAGCATCAAGAAACAGCTGCCTGCAAGGATGAAGAAGCAATGAAAACATTGCTGAATTCAAAGCAGAAGAATGTCTTCCTCTTCTTTGCTACAGAACCATAGGTTTAGGCTCTTTTCAGGTCAGTTTGTCACATCCTACCAGAATACTGATATCAAGGATAATCCCACCCAGGCACTCATTGCAGTCCTGTGGCAGCACAGCCAGAAAAATCCTAGTACTTCTGGTGGGAAGGGAGAAATTCAGCACACAAAACTTGAGAAGGATTCAGAAAAATCAGTCTGTTGGAGGGACAGAGGTGAAAGGTGTTGAGGCTAAAGGCTTTGAAGTTACCTAGTGATCTACAAGAGGAAGTGAACCAGCTCACACCAACTGAAACCAAACACGGCACATGCCTTTCTTCTGGAGGTAGAAGAGTAAGGGACACAACATATGGCATGAGGGCAGCATCTGACAAAACACACTTCTCCCTCACACCTTCCTTTCCTCACTCATTTCTGGTCTACATGTAGATTAAACACAGAGGCATCTCTTTTCTCCATGTTGCAATCCAAGCCCTCATCAGTCACTGCCTCTGAACACAACAGGAAGAATGCCAGCCCAACTATTTTTCACTCTGGCGCTCAGGCACAGGCTACATTTTTCAAGCCCTGGCTTCAGCCTCGCTCTCTGGTCCAGTTCCTTGAGACGACACGACAGCTCACTCACACCTCATTCTGCAATGTGCAGAGAGAACTATTTGTTCTCTTGCTGCAGGGGCGTAAAAGCCAAACTGTCTTGGGACTCCAGGGCAGCCCGAAGCTCACCCTGCAGCTACAACCTTCAGCTGTAGCTGGCATTGGTACAGCACAAAAAAACCTGTGAAGATGCCTAAGACAATTAAACAAATTGATGGTCTTGCTGCTGAACTTTGGTGCTTTAGTAATATTTATTGCTTGAGAAGAGATAAATCCTTCCAAGACAGGTAAAGGCACTACAGTTATCACGCATGGTTCAGTGCAGAGACAAGAGACTGCTGTGCACATGTTACTGCCCACCACACCAAGGAGATGCTGAGCAAAACACAACTGAGAGAATGTCAGCTAAAAACCAGCCCAAGTAAACAGGTTTTATATGAGGCATCTTGGGAGTGGAAAGGCAACAGCTCCACTGTTTTCACAGTGTCCCTGTGGAAGGACTTGGGAGTACCTTGAGCTTGATAATCTGCATGCCCAAGGGCACCCACACAGCCTCCTGGCACTGCAACCCAATTCCCTTCAGCACATGTAGGACCCTCACTGAGTCTGAAAGCAGCATTTGTCCTTGTATAGTGTACAAGAAAGCTGAGTACTCCTTACAGATTCCATGCTCTCACCCTACAGCAGAGAGGGGTTTTCTTTGACCACTCTTCAATAGTCAACGGGTGCTGAATCTGGTCCTCAGAATCATTCAATAAGCTGTTTTCTTTCAATCTGTGCTAATAAAACTATACAACACTATAAACATTTTCCACAGCAGACTCCAAGATGTTTGGTGCTCTAGCTGGAAACACTGCTCCTTTTGTTTTTACATTACAGCAGACCCTTTGAGACACACTTCCCGTCAAGCCACCGAGTATTTTTGTCTTCTATTTTCTGCAAGGAGAACCCTAGAGCCCTTTTGAAATCTAAGCAAGAGACTTATGACCAGCTATTGGGCAAGTATTATCACTACAGTTCTAAGCACATTACAAGATCAGACTCATCAGAAAAGCAGAGCAATGGCCAGGGAATAATTTTCCCTTCTGCAACTGTTCCAATACATAGGCAGACCACACCAGGAAGATCAGCATTAACAGAAGCTACAGGATCCACATCTCTCAAGTGGGGAGAAAGAAAGAGACTCCATAGAGGGCAAAATTTCCTTTCCATCAAAAATTTAAGCTAAAGCTAAGGAAATTAATAAACCAACTACTCTGATAAGCAGTGTCTATTAATCTTATTAATTTAACATATTCTCCCTTTCTTCCCCATATCTGAGAAGTGCAGGGCATCTAAAGTAGGAGTAGAAGTATGACATAAGAAATCCAGCAAAGCACCATGCCCAAGCTGCTGCAGGCTTTTCTGTTAAAGGGCTGACAGAAATGCTCATGTTTTTGTCAGGGAAAGTTTACAGGGAGAGGCAATATCTTTTATTAGACCAACTGATACAGTTGGAAAAAACAGGCAAGCTTCTGGGCATAGAAAGCCTTTCCTGCACTGTCCTGAAGGAGGATTTGTGTGTCTGAAGCATCTGTTTTTTCCAACTATATTGGTTCATCTAATAAAAGATATTACCTCTCTGTGCAAACCCTGCCCCCTTCACCAGTCTTTGAATATTGTGGCTGTAGCAGCAAGAGTATTACAATTACTTTTGTACTGATGGTTTGCAGTACAGACTTCTGCATTTGGTCTAACAGGCATCGACTCATTTGACAGAGAAAAGGCTGACATTTTTAAAGGCAACAGCTTATTATAGATTATACTCATTGTCAACATGGGCCAGTGTGAAGCTGATGATGAAGGCAAAAAAAAATCCCCACCCCAAAAATCATTCCATGTCCTGTTATTATCAATCGTCTTGGGAAGTGACACTTTCACATGTGAACTACACCCTAAAGAGTTTATCATGAGGATACACATTTACATAGCAGACAGAAAAACACAGAAACCAGTAGAGCCTTCCAAGCACTGTGGGCCTCAAGGAAGGTCTTCGTGTCTTGCATACTCTGATGTTCTGAGTACTTCTGGTGGAAGAGATGAAGCAGCTGTCTGACCTGCTGCATGGGCAGGCACTGCTGCTAGGAGATGCACAAATACCTGAAAGATCACGTTCAGCTTATTAAGACATGCTTTTCATTCCATAGTCTGCCACTGAGCTCAGCACAAATCTAATTGAAAAGCATTAGTACTGCAAATGAGAAAAAATCAGTTTCTGCCCTCAATTTAAAATACACTGTTATTTATTATAAAACAGGCCATACTTAACTACTCTTCACTGCTCTCTCTGCTCTCTCACAGGTGAGCAGATTCACTGTAAGAAAGCCAAAGTTAAATATTTTTTCAGTGAATTACGTTTTGTGGACCTGTGCTATTACTAAGACATATTCCAAGCTTTATTTCAGACATCTATGAAGCAAAATGCAAAACATTTTCCATGACATGTCTGAAGAATGGTAGAAATTTTTATTACAGATTTGTTGGCATTCAAATTACAAATGAATGATCCATATTACTGTTTGGCTCAGTGGTGTAACTACAGATCAACCACATTGATTTCAGTGGAATTTCTCCACACACAAATCGGAATGGTTGTGGTAAGTATTATAAAGTTACTTGATATTTTATATATTCTAATTCGCATGTATCAATGGCTGCAAAATTGTTTTTCACCACAAAGTGTTTCATCTCTACAGGACGGCTGATGTTTTACATTTTTAAAATAAAAATAACAGCTACAAAATAAATTTATTCTGTAAGCAGAATTTTAATAAGCTGATCTGGCAAATATTTATCCCTGACATATATTTAAAACCTATTATTACATATTTATGCAAATATCAATTACTCTCTTGAACCTTCTTTTCGGGTAGAAAGTGGAAAAACTATTTTTAAAGAAGTTTATTTACAGAAACACACTAATAAAACAATCCACAGCCTGACTGCACACCTGAAAAGCCAGACTGACCAGAAATGCAAGACCAGAGGACTATAATTTTGAAAACAATATTGGGGTTGAGAGAAGGGGAAGGAAGAAATTAATTTCTGCATGCTTCAAAAAAGAAA
Organism: Rhabdornis inornatus; assembly: GCA_013397075.1. NCBI lineage: Eukaryota > Metazoa > Chordata > Aves > Passeriformes > Rhabdornithidae > Rhabdornis > Rhabdornis inornatus. The sequence goes on along the minus strand of VWZS01010654.1, from coordinate 94,876 downwards.
AATCAGTAAGCTAAAATCAGTAGGATTAAATCCCTGCAGCTTTCCCCATACGGGGGAATTTTAGGGTAGTGAGAAAGAATTTTTCCTCAAAGCAGAAGTGGTACGATAAGAACTACAGTCTCAAAATACTTTATACACAACATGCTGTTTCTTCACTTTGCTTTATAATTACCTGCAAGAACTAAGTGAAAATAAGACACAAATTTTGTTCCACTGAATATCAGACTTTTACACTCATTTCAATTGTCAAAACAAGAAGGAGACAACCAAAAAAATGAGCTCCAAAACTGTTTAACATTGGAATAAAACTGTATTTTTGTTAACCATGCCACCCAAGTGTGAGCCCACCTTCAAAAGGGCTTGTGTGGTTTGAAGCTGTCTTCCCATCCAGGGTGTGGTTCAGCCCAGAAGCCACAGATATCAACCATGAGCTGCTCAGTACCATGGTGCATCAAATATTTGAAGGAATGACCTCAGATTTTTTTCTGTATGCATCACACATTATATTCTCAGTGTTGGTTTAGACCTTCTGTGGCTATGAAACAGAAGGTAGTTTTCATGTGTTCTCACATCTGGGCTAATAATAATTTGCATTAATATTATTTATGTATCACGTGCTTTTACGACTGCTTTAGGACATTAATGGAGAACAGGTCAAGCAGTCTCTCGTGGAGCACTTAACAGATGAAGAAGAGCTTGTAACTGGTAATTGCCAAAAGGTATTACTTATTTTGTTCATGAAATTATTCCTCTACATGCTCTACAGAACAGGCACCACTTGATGAACACCACAGACAGGAGCATTGCAGTCATTCCTCATATAACTTCTCATTGCAAGGTTAGTATTGATTTTCTTGGAGCACTTTTCAATCAGCTCACAGTCACACACCTGGTGCCTAGACCATCTCCCTACTTCATAAAGAAGAACAGTACTTAGTTGCTGCTCCCCTCCCCCAGGAGAAAATACACAGGTGACTTATTCGAAAATGGAGGAAGAAGGAACTCCGTAAGACACAGGACTGAGATAACAGCATTAATGGATGGTGAGCTGTCTCATGGCCATATTGCACTCTAAGACTTGTCTGGTCTCTAAGTCAGCCATGCAGTGTTGTGTGTTTCTATTCAGAGCCACAGAAAGGTTTTCTTTATACCTGCTGCTTTTGTTGTGTCAAATGCAGATATTGAGGCATGAAACATACCAGACGTCATGGTTGATTTGCACCAGTTGTCTAAAAGAAACTAAAACTCCAACTGAGGTATTTCAGACAGCACGGAATATAATGATCTAAAGATCCATGTCCCTCTTTGACACCTTTCAGCTATTTACAGTATTTACAGATGGAGCAAGATACAAAATTACATGTAACAATGAGACTGATGAATTCATAGTTCTATTTATTACTCCAGGCTCCATGTTAAGTGGCCTATAAGCCATCCCTGAATGCCAAGATGTGCAGGGAAACAAGGAAGAAGTCTGCTTGACCTGAACTGGAAAGAACTTTAAAACCTCTATGCACAGTCTGCGTAAGAATATTAGGGGAAAAAATACAGTAAAATTCTTCATGCAAATTGCCATCTGGGCCAGGAAGCTGAGCACAATACTGTTTTTATCATCTTTAATGATGCACAGTTTAGTTCAGGAGGAGGGGGGAAGGAAATGGGACCAACCTTTGACCAGTATGACAGCAGCATAAGTAATCCCTTATTGCATTATGAAATGATTCATACATGGAGACCTGTTACATTACTGGCCTGTTAACAGTATCACAGCTCCTTACTTGGACTTTTTTTCATTTTGTTTTACATCAGACAAGCCCATTGCTGTCATTTGTAAAGAACAGAATAGCTGCTACAGTTTTAATATCAAACACAGGAAAAAAATACGCAGCAGCTGTTCATATTTTCTAGGAAGTCTGTTATAATAATGATGTCATGGAAAAAGGCTGGAATCTATTAAAATGGATCAGACAGGCAAGCCATTCAAAGCCTTCAAACAATATGCATATACAAGCTGCACTATGTACCTTAAAATAAAATAAAAACATGCAAATAGTGGAGTTCCTTAAAAGTATTATTGAGATCAGGCAATTAAGGTGATTTCATAGATTTACTTCAATAAATTCAGTTTACTACTAGAACTACCCAATAAAGCAAAATACAAAAGCTACAACCAGCTCACTGTCAATTAAGCTCACTTTTACCTATAAAAACATTTTAAATCTATTTTTAAATCACTGGCTCAAGCTACACAGGAACAAAGAAGCTCTCCCAGAAAAAGAGCAGCAGTGAATAGTTTGGAAACTAATAATCGAACTTACCTTGTATTTTTCCAGACTCCATCAAGTCAACTATGTATGACATCAAATTTTGAAGATTCTGGGTTACACTGATGAGTTCACAAGTAAAGGGCATATCTTACAGACAAAGCATTATAAATCTGAGATCCAGTTTAAAAGACATTCTTAAATTTCTTCCTTTTCAAACCACCAAATAGATTTTGTGCCTGCTGATTATAAAATACCAGGTACAAAACCCCAAAATCAATGAAAAGACATCAAGACTCCAAAAATTAATGAAACTAAATTGGTTTAAAGTGGTAATTCCATCAGGTCACCTGAAGAGATCTGTTTGATGACAGCCCTGGTCAGTTTTGTGTAAGTAAACTCTACTGCACTCATTATACTCCATATACAGCTACATTCAACATTACAACTACAGCTATCTACTTAAAAAAAACAAATAATAATCAAAACTTACTACCAGAACTGCAATCGAAATTCAAACTGCTAAGCAGAATTAAAACCCCGGAAAACAATGACCCAAACTTCACAGACATTTCCACATTGAGGCCATTAAACACCTCCTCCTGCAAATGGCTATGTATGAACAAATTTGAGTTCACGTAAGTCTGGCTGCCAAATCTGATCCCCACTATCCTGCTCACATTTCCAGTCACAGTAAAAGGAGGAGGTTATGCAATGCACTAAAAGCAATTGGTTAGACTCGCAAGTGGCCCTGTGCACTTCTCTAAAGACTCAAAAGATTTGAGACAGTGCACAATAAAATGAGTCTGAGTGCCTTATCTTAGGCACCTCACAGTGTTCATAAATTTTTACTTTAAGCTGTTATTGCATATAATAAAATAGCGTTAACATTTCAGATGAACATTCAGGAGAGCTTATAAACTATTCAGTGATTAATGTCCTTGTCTCACGCTTTCAATTTTCATTGCTAGTGGAGGTCATATGTTATGATGTCAGCTTGAATCTAGATTTCCATTTTGAGCAAATTTAATTTAAATTATGATCCTAAGGCATATGGTAAAAACTACTTAGAAGTTCCATACTGAGTAAATTTATTTACTCTGCTAATAGGATAGATTTCACATTCTGGTGCCACTTACTCATCAAACAAACACAGTTTGGGTGGATAGTCCCAGACAGTAAAGATGCCATAAGTTGAATGTACAGGAACAGAACTCATCTATACCAAGATTTAACAGCACACTTGCCAACCTTGAGCGCACAGGTTTGCAAGACTTGGCCAATAATAGGAAATTAATCAAATCCCCAGAGGATGACATAAATTTAATCTGCCAAAAGGATTCAGAAGGCGGAAGAACAGAAGTCTTAAAAGAGATCTGAGGTGGAGGAAGGCTCCAGGGGCATATTTTCCTTAGGAGCTAGTGGGATGGAGATGTTTCTTGGGGCCTCTCACTAGTAAGACACCCCTTTATTCTGCCATGCTCATCAGACTGGAGAATTCCTCACCAAATTGCAAAGAGAAGTTTTATGACACAGCTAAGATCAGAGGACGGCAGGTTGCCAGTGAAAGGACTACTCGTCTCTCCTCTGCCTACCCCACCCTCACCCTCCTATTTCCCTTGGATTGTCACTGCCTTTTTCATGACCCTATCTGTGACACCAGCTTACACAACTAAACCACTTGAGAGCTACCTCTGTCTTCTTTCTCCCTGGTCCCTGCTCCCCAAAAGAAATAGTTTTCAGGTGATTGTGCTCCCTAAGACAACTCACTATGGGCACAAGTAATAGTCAGCTTAATAACCTGATTGGTTTCAAGCCCAGGGTACAGAGCAACAGTTTTCTGTATATTGCCATGCCCTTTTCACAGGTGCATTGGTTCCATGTAAACCTTAACAAAAAATTACTTCAGATGAAGTTATTAGGTTTGATGTTATTGTTATTATTTCTTCTTTCCATAGAAGAAATATTAATGGAACAACAATAACTAAGTTAAAGTCCTTCTCAAAGTAAAACCAAGCTCAAATGAGTTTTTCAGGTATGCGATGCATGAAGCACCAGAATTACTATTGCTTTTTTGTATCATTTATTGTTGATTTTTTTTCCCCAGTAATAAATGGTAGTGCAGGTATACAAATTAAATACTTCTATACAGCCTTTGGATTAAAACAATTTATTATATTGGTAAAGCAGTGGCAGAAACAACCAGTACAACTCACTGGAACTACTTCAACCATCACATAAGGAAGGACGTTCAAAATTTACATAGTCACTAAAATTTTAAAGCTCACTCTTAATTGGTGAAGTGTTAAAAAACTACTGCTAAAAGAGGAGACAGTCTTCTGTAGCATTTTACAGCCAGATACCTATAATGCAGTGCATGTTAGCTCAAATGTTTTGTATTACATAAGTATAATTCTAAAAACAAGGACTAGTAGAGGAATTACATGGAGAAAGCATGGACCTACCTTCATGGGGTTTTTCTGTGTTTAATTTACTAAAGCAAATCTTTTTTCCCCCAAATGATTGAACTGACCAGGAACATTGTACGTCCAAGGCATTGCCTTCCTCCAGGGAGGCATTTTAAGCACAGAGTAATCTGAAACCCTTCGAAAGGTCATTAGTGTGAAGCAATAAAGCCATTTACATTTATGCAGATGTACAACCAAAAGCCATGTATACATCCACACAATTACATTGGTTCTATTATTATCTTTGTACTCATTTCAGATTCAGGCAGATAAACAATTAATTAGGATACTGTAGAAGCAGGAACAGCATTAGTTGTCATGTAGTTAAATATGGTAAATAGATTACTAACCTTAAAATGTTTTTAAATTTTTTTGTAAAGTTTTTTGTTAAAGGAAGTATTTCAAAACTCAGCTTAAAATATGCCTGAACAGTTAATAATAACAAGATTCCTCTTCTACAAGAATGGGAAGATTTGGGACTGAACACAGAAAATTAATAGCATTTTAACAGTCATAAAAATTCTTATATATCCTGTTCCTATATAAATAAAGATTAACATAGAAAAGATTATACTTAATTCATTTGTTTAGTTTATAATGTTTGGAAGATAACATAGCTTTTTTTTTTTTTAATACCTCCATGCAACTTACTGGCATTTCAAGGTTAGCACATCCATTTTTATAAGGAAAGGCTACAACTTTATTTTAAATTTAACAGCCATTCATTTTTTTTTCCTTTCAGAATCCAGGTATAAGTAACAAAGCACTAGAGTCTTATAAATTTTCTAACACCAAATGCAAATTAAGTCATGAAATTGCTCTAGGAAAAGTTCCAAGAATGTAAACCCAAAGGAACTTCAACACAATTTCTCGACTTCAGACTCTTTATGATACTCAGGCAAGGTAACAGAATATGGTGCAGTGAGGAAGCACTATCTGTGTATGGAAAAATGTTTAATTCTCCAATTTCAACAACTTCCTGTATTGTGGTTATAAGCTCTAAGATGAAATAGATGTATACAAAAAGGAAGAAACTGAAAGGATGGCAAGGGCTCTGTAGATTAAACAGCTCACAAAGTTTTCAGTGGCCTGGAAAAGTGGATTGACAGTTCATAACTTAAAGGACATCATAGGTTTTGTAAGCATCTATCAGATTTCTGCAACTCTCTGTCCTTTACTTGGGTTCTAGTGAACTGCTTACCTGCATTGTCTCAGTCTGCATTAGAAGTAAAAACACACAACCCCCCCATTATGTGGTAAGGTAAAGCTGCTCACATTTTGTTTTTATGTCAGCTCTGACTATAAGGCTTTACAACACCATCTCCAGCAAAGCGGGAGTTTTCCCATTATGAACAGAGTAATTATTTAATCTTTCAACAATTCTCCTGAAAAGACTCAAATTCTTTTTTCTTAAGCACTAGGCAGGAGTTTTAGCAGACTGTTTAAACAAAGAGCTGATGACTTTTTGCTCTGTAGATCTACCTCTTGTTTACCCCAGGGGAGACATCAGTCAAAGAATGACAGCTTAACTTGCAGGGCATGCTATTATTTAGCAATAACCCCAAGGGGACTAGGGACATTTCCTGAACACGAAGTTTAGGTCTCCCAATGGGTATCTGAAAATATGAGGCAGACAATGACAAGCAGCCTGCACCAGAGTCACGCTGCCAACACCTGGTGTCTGTGTGCCCATTACCTCCAGCCACTTTCTCAGCTGGCTCCCATTTTTCTATCAGGAGACAATTCTTTACAAATCCCTTCTTGACAGACATCCCAGGTACTAAGCATTCAAAATACTAACATCATTCAAACTTGAGAAAGACATCTGTCTTTCTCAAAGATCCTGCTTGTATCACTGAGCATCTCAAGTGATTTTTCTTCAGCTTTTCAAAGTGTAGTTCATGAGGTCTGAACACTTGTGTTTACTTTATGATGGTGCTTATTAACAACAATTAACAATTTTAGAATAAAATTAGTTAACTCAGTTCTTACCCGTAGAAATCTTAATTTTCAAGAAGTAGTCTTGTCTCACAGTTTAAGTAAGATGATATAATCTACGACAGAGCAGAAAAATATATCAATTACAGATGATACTGTACTTTTAACATTATATTAGAGTCACACTTGAGCAAACTGACAGATAAAATTCTAACTATTTTCATGGTATGTGGCACATATCAAGCAGCAATTGTACAATATTGTATATACTTACTAATAAAAACTACTTTTTTCCTTTCCCAGTGTCCCTGCTCAGACATGTAAGGAGATGTAAGAGTTTTATCTACCTCCATGCATTACTCATAACACTCATGCTGTGGTTAGAAAGATTAAATAATTAAGGTCCTGCTGACACGGTATTTCTTGTCACTAAACACCCCAATCAATTGAATTAGGTGCTCTAGGAAGAGGTGCATGGCTGGGCCGAGATGCACTCAACTCCCATCAACTTCTAATGAGCTCTTCAGGAAAAACATACAAAAAAAACCCCATACTTGCTAGAAGTATAGATCTGATTACATCCCAGTGAAGCCTAATCATAAATTAACACCCTGAGCTGCAGCTAAACAAAATACTGTGAGTCTGAGTTTCTACTGACCAAAAAAGCCCTCCCTGTCCAAAAAGCAGCAGCCACGCTGCAAAAACATTCCAGTCAAGACAGCCCACGTTTGTATGCGCCATCTCCCACTGAGGGCAGAAGCTATGGGCTCTAACCTTTCATACAAGTTGCTGAAAATGCCATAGGTATCACAGCCAGTTCCATCTACTGTTCTTTAATCTGTGTCTAGTGACAGACTTGTGCCAAGTTTTTCATTTATTGTTCACTAAGGGCTCTTTGCCAACTTGATTTTACAGAGAGACTGACAGAGTCAGACCAAGAAGTTTGTTGTAAGAAACAGTCTATGTGGACATCTGCAGAGCTCAAGTTTTTCTTTCCTGGTTTGGGGTTTTGTTTTTTGTTGTTTTGTTTTTCTTCAACTAACCTAGCATAAGCTGCCTCTGTTCTAGGAGAATTTGCTGGCATAACCATCACGAAAAATTTATGCCTACCCTATCTAAACAGTACAGCCCTGAGCCAAAAGCCAGCAGAAGAGAACAGCAGCAACACTATTTCACTGCTCAAATATCTGAAGGCCACAGATATTGAGCCTTTGTTCTCTGTGCTGGTTCTCCAAGCTGGACAGGCAACCACAAGCCTCAAATTACACTTCATTGATCCAGGGAAACTGAGGTGGTGTTCAGTTTCAGTTCTGCAACCTGCACGATGACCTGCCTGTTTGTTGGCCTAAACAATGAGATTTCAGGAAATGAGGCGTTTGCACTTTGTCCAAGTCTCGTTTTCGGAGAGGGGGAACTCTGCCTCAGAGGCCTGGGTTGGTATGGTAGGAAAGCATAACATCTGGACCCAGGCTCTTGCACTGCATTCCTTCACTGAGAGAGTTTCTGCTTCAAATTCAACATGACCAAAATCAACCACAAACCTAGAAATGGGAGGTGGTCTCAACTAGCTCAAATTCTTTTAGCATAATGTTTTTGTTACCCCTGGTAAAAGTGGAGAATGTATTTAGAAAAGACAAGGAGATTACAATAGCTAGTTCAGTAATATTTTACAAACGTATATTCCCACATTTGGAAGATTTCACACAGTCCATCAATACAAAACCAAATCCTAATCATTTGCAATAAAAAATACATAGTTTACATGGAAATTTTAATAAGTCACATAACACGATATTAATAAGACTCAAAGTAAGGGAGTGCCAGCAGCTAAATGTAGAAATAATCTCTATGATAAAAAAAAATCCTTAGTTTCTCTATAAAATAACTAAAACTTTCCATGAAAACTTTCCATTAAACTAAATGACAGATTAACGTTGCTCAAATGTGCAATGCAAGAATTCCAATTTGAGATTCAAGCAAATACCTTTGTTTCTTTCTATTGTGACAGGAAAACAATTCCAAAAAGATACTTATAAACAACCTAGCTTAACCTCCCACCCACCACCCAAACCACCCCATAAAATAGGAATAAATGACTCACAAAACATTTTTGAGAAACAATGTCACTTCTCTCCTGAAAGTAAGAAACACTATCTCATTGTGTTCATGTACTGGAAATGGAAGCCTAGAGTTTCAGTTATTTGCTTGCAACCATAAAAGAATCATAATCTGCTGTCCAACTCAATCTGCTGCAGTAGTTTTGTATCAGTTTATCTTCCTTTTAAAGTCTGCATAATTTTAAAGTACTGTTGGACTGAAGACTTGCCTTATGCCTCCAAGCAACATTTTATTATTTATTTTGGTTAATTGATTTGTCTAATTCCTTGTCCACATTCAGAAGGCACCTTCTGTTTGGAAAGAAAATTTAGTACTTCTGGGCTTCAGGTTGAGGATACTCACCAGAGCCATGCAGAGACTTTTTTTTTTAACTGCCTAACACAGTTTGTTGTGTAGTTTTGTTTGTTTTAACAAAGACCTTGTCAGCTTTTCTCTTGATTTTGCTTTAATTTAGATAAAAATATTTATGAAATACATGTTCATAACCCAGAAGCTACTTCATGGCAATTTGAAGCTATTTTTATTCAGGAACACTTGAAAAAATGCCCATGTGGCACAACTTTGTGCAAGTGCTCCATTGCAATAAACCAGGATCCTGAAAAGGGCAAAAAGGACATTTCATCACATTAGCTTGCTTATTGTCTATTGCAAACAATAGACAAACAATAGACAAACAACAGAGGAGAACTCTCCACAATAAAAACCACTGTTGCGAGCTCAGCTCAGAAATTTTTCTTGCTCAGAGTACCTGAGGTACTCTCTGCAGTAATTTATTGCAGAGATCCTGCTGTATGTCCCACTAGTAATAGATGGACCGTGCAGAGTAAGTTTCCTTTCTTATTCTTAGGTACCAGATAGCGTTTTATTGTACCATAATGCCTTGGCTTAGTTTTTCCTTGTACTCCTCAGCACAAGAAAAACAGACAGTAGAAAACAGAACAAATAGAAAACCAGCTGAGACAGTTCCTTCAAAACTAGCAAGACGAAATATTAAGTTTCACCTTCTTATCTAGAATATGTAAATATTTCAGATTCTGATCTCAGGCTGACTTCCACCCCACAAGAGCACTGTGGCTGCCTGGGGAGCTGCCGCTGTCCATCTGCTTTACACTGATACAGACTGCAATCAGATCTGGGGCATCTCACCTTTGAGTTTGCCACACACATAAATTAAGGGATCACATGCAAAAGCGGTTGTGCTAACTGCAATATAATTTACGGGCAAAAAATATTTTTAGCCTTTTCCCTACCACCCACTAATGTGAAAACACTGATTTATCTACATAAATGAAAGAGGAATTTCTTTATATTTGCTCTTTCCAGGGGAACACCCATGCAGTGTTTACCCACATGTCTATGGAAAATAGAAAAAATATACCCGTAGTATATAAAATATACTATATAAAATACCAGAGAATTTGAATAGCTAATAAGCCATTAAAATGCAGAGAATGTGTTTTCTACTATTCAAGTATTACAAATATGTGCACCTAACGCTATAGAATCATAGCACATTTTGAGTAAGAAGGGACCTTTTAAAGGTCATTTAGTCCAACCCCCCTGCATTAAAAGCTTTATAGCAGTCACATGAATATGCACTGCCTAATAATCACTTTGGTAGGTTTATGCATGTTACTATTTGTGAAATGCCTGTGTACATCCTCCCGGATGACAGAAGGATTTAAAAAACCACCCACCAGAAAATGCATGAATAGTGTGATGTGTCAAGTTGCTGCTTGCTGGTAGCCCCTGCACTATTCCCTCATGCTTGTAACCACAAATCACTGGTATACTGGGTACACTGGGAGGGAGCTGTGCTCTCTTCACTCAAATCAAGCACGTCCCAGTGGAAAGAACAATTCAGTGTTCCAGCAACTCAACATGGAGCGCTGACTTTGAATAAACTTTAACAAGGTGTTCATGGCTGAGAAGTAACACCAGGGGGTCCCTGAAAGTTTCAGACTAATTGGCAGATGCCTTTCTCTGTCAGGGGAAAAAAAAAAAAAAAAAGCAAAACCCGACACTTATTCTGAACACATACCAAGTCACATTACAGAACTCCAAAGCTGCACCTCAACCAAAACATGATATGCTAAACATAGTTGCAATACCAAAAGCATGAAAAAGAGACAGAACTGCTGGAGTCACACTTGAGTGGCACATTCCATCTTATGTTCTCAACTCCCAGTTACTGCAAACATCAGCTCATCCACATGTACACAACTCAGCTGCATTTCCTGTGTCCTCTATCATTGTTTTCTTAGTCACAAGAAAAAAAGAAATAACATATCACGTATGGAACAAATACAGAACATATAACTGAGGGACTCAGGTGTATAGCACAGATTTACTGTATTTGATGACTGCAGGTGTGTAGTTCTTAACTAGACAGCAGTCAACCAGCTGGATCAGCAGGATGTCCTTACTTTTCAGTATCTTAGAGAAGGTTGGCTACAAGCAAACAGCTTTTGTGAAGACAATGTATTTAATAGCCACCAAACTAAATGGAGGATGATTAGAATGATCTTTATTAAATGTCAGCTGAGACAGTGAATGCCACCACTCAAAGACCAGCATGAACATAAGTTAAACTTCTGCTGTCTCTGACAGATGTGCTCAGCAAAGTTCTGCAGTTCTGGACCACTCAGTGCCATCTGGTTACATTAGTAGTGGGAACTATCAGGGTTTTGGAGCAAATTACTCATGGGGACAAAAGTGCAATAGCCCCCAACTCATAGCCAGAATTCCCTAATTTGGGAAGTCACTTAGTTTGCTCTGAGCACAGCCATGGTGGGAGCCTCCTAGGAGGGGCAGGAGGCTTTCAGGCTCTTCTAGATGTGTCAATATACCCCAGGTGACAAAGAACTGACTTTATTCCATGTGTATTTCCTGTATTAAACTTGCACAGAGGAGCAAACCCAATAGGGAAACCAGGGGAAACAGGGCACCAGGGAAAGCAACAGTTTTAGCTGGTCCCTGCAAAAGAGAGGCAGATTTTCAGACAGAGCACTGGCTGCAAAGCCAAGCTTCGCATTACAAGTGAGGGAACTGCTTCCTGTTGTTTGATCTGCCCACTTTAGTAAAAGAGCACTTGCTAAATGCGGCATCAAAGGCATTCTAATTGCCATCATTACTTCCACCTGTCCCCTGAAATACAACTCCAAATACCATCTAAACCCTCAGCGTGGCAATGGTGTATACTTCTGGTCTAATGCTACGACATGAGCAGTCTCGGTCACATCTTGAGGATTATTCTGCATGAGATGCTGCTCTGACGTAGAAGCAAAAGGTTGGCACCCCATCCCCTAATTAATGCATTTGCTCTCTATGACCTATCAAGATCACCTATTCAAACTTCCTATTCAAAGAGGAAATTTTACAAGACTATTTTTGAGGACTTAGGTTTTGTTTTTAACAGAGCAACATAACCTTTTCATAGGAAATTAATGTCTATAATCATTGCTGCTCCTACTGCATAAAATCAGACCAATAAGTGAACAGCCAAGCAAACGAAACAATTCAGTGAAAGTGAAACCAACTGGAAAATCGTAATAAAGCCATATCATCATAAAACTTTTACTAACTGTTCAAATAACTTCTGAAGTTAATTACTCTAAAAGTTAAATAGAAATACACTAATGTATCTAATGGCATACATTTTTGCTTCCATAAATCTCCATTTCTAGTAAAGCCCATAAATTACCTGCATCATTAAACCTCAGCAAGCCTGGCAGTGAACATAAAATTTGACTGCTTACACATCAAAAATCATGACAAAAACCCCCACAACAATCTGAAGCAATCTATATAAACAGTTTCAAATAAACTTCTGAATCTGAAAACAGGCAGGATCACACTTACTTGAAAGTGCCTGGTATATTCTGTCTGAATCCAGAAGAACACACTCCAGTTTCTCAAGCCTGGCAACCAAGAGACCCACAGGGCAGCCTGGGAAGACTGGTAGAGCTGCTCTGCTTGCAGGGATTTTGCAGGGGAACAAAGTGTGTGAACTGCCAGCTAAACTCTGAGTGGGCAGCACACCATGCAGTACAGGGAAGGCGACTAATTGGTAGAGGACACGAGAGCCGTTCAAGGAGAGGGAAAATTCATGGCAGATGAACCTTCTGCTCCCTTACTCCACTCTGCTCTTTCACATTAATGGAAAATATCAAACTAACAAGGCAGTGCAATATATCACGAGGAAATGGTAACATACATTTCGCTGTCAAACTAAGGCCGCATTTTATTTCTGTGATACGCCACAGCAATTACACATTAGTCAACATGCAAAATCCTAACAATAATAATTCAAAAATAACACAAGCCACGTGTTGGCTGGTGTTCCCTGTAGTCTTTGTCAAAAAAAGAAGTTGGAAAGCATATAGACATGACAAAGCTGCAAGATTTCAGGCTCCAGCCGTATTCATGCACAGACTCTATGAGAACCTGGAGCCAATGGTTTTGCAATCCAACCATGGAGCAGCCTTTTACACCCTCCTCTCTGGGCTCTTTCCTAAATATAACAATCTTGAAAAACGTGGCTACTGACACCCTGCTTTATGACTCACTGAAGTGCTTTGAGCCTGGGAAGTCACATCTGGAAGTGCACTATGACATGCTCTTCTGGTCTAGAGAACAAGCAGTAACCAAAAGCAGAGACCATTATGGAGCAGTTTAGGATGGGCAAACTACTCGAAACAAAGCATTGGGTCTAAATCAAACCACCGAGTCCTGCCTGGCTTTTCCTGCTTTTTTTCCATTTGAAAGGATCCACATGCACTGTAGCCCTATTCTTAAGTTCACCCCTTCCTATTCAATGCTGACTTATATTTTCTGTGTTTTCCTCCCTCCAAGTATTAACCACAGCAATGTGAAGTAGAAAATTCTCATTAAATAGAAATACAACACTGTCAGAATGTGAGCATCAAACAACTGAACACTTCCTTCCTTCTTTACTAATTGCACTGAAAAGAATTTACCTTGGCAGAACCTTCAAAACTCTACTATTAATTATCAAATATGCTTTAGTGATGAAGCCTGTTTAGATCTAGAATTGTTTCTACTCAAATCCCATCTCCCTGAGACTTTTCTTCTTCAGACCTAAGTTAATCAGAGCACCAAACTTCTTTTTTAGGAAGTTTCTCTCATATGTTTCTTACTTGCATGTAATCTGTAAGGTGTCTCTTTCCCTTTAAAAATAAGCCAGAGGATGATGTTGTCATATTAAAAGCTTACCTAGTGTTTGTTTCTTCAGTGCTCTAATCTTTAAGTGTGGTTTACTAAGGAGATGAATTTTAACTCTGTGTTTCTTGAGGAGAAAAAATAATTTGCATTTATATATCCTTCAGTTTTATTTCCCTGTCTTAACGTGTAGCCTCCTGAACAAAAATACATATTATTCAGTCCCCATCACTGCTAAAAAACCCCAAGCTATGCTGTGCTTTAAGTGCCTGTTGTTCTACATCCTTCTACCACTTTTAAAATTACTATACAATAACATGCTGAGGTTTTACATGCTTGTTTTCCCCTTGCACTGAAACAACTTACACAGAAAAACAGACCAAGCTGTATTATGTGCCAATATGTGCCTCTTAAAAGGTTTCTTCTAAGTGGCAACATTTGAGCGGGACACCCTTGCCCTTATATCCACATTAAAGAGGTCACTTTGCACTTCAACAGCATCCTGCAAGCGCCTGGGACAAAACTTGGGATATAAATTGTCTCTGCAGGCAGGCACAGTGGAAGTAAGGCTGCTGCCTTTGAGCACCCTGCCTCTGAGCTGCCATCACCTGTTACAGGCTGCAGCATCTACCTGAGTCTTTAATATAATAGCAAAAAGGTTCTGAGCATGTTATTCCAGATCTAATGATCCAGGAGCACTAATGAGTTTAGGAGATCCCTTCAGCAGTACTCATATACAAGCTGATGTAGACAATGAGTGTCAAATTTCCCCACAAAATATTTAGCTTCATGGCTTTTTAGCAACTTCACAAAACTGAAAGCACAAAAAAAAAAAAATTGTCAGGATTCCTGAAAGGAAACAGAAACTACCTTGATGGTGAAGCTTTTGTTTTCATTTTTAGGACCCACATGGAAGTCCTTTACACAGGTACTGAGTAGGTACAGAGGGGGATTAGACATTGGCATTAGATTAGAGCCCATTTTTCCTTCGAAGGAGGCATTTCTGGAGCAAGAGCTTGTAGCACTTTGCAGAGCTCCCTGCTGTATTCAGGAAGGAAGTCATATCTAATTAAACTAGACAGAACAGATGCTTCATCATTTTAGCTGGAAAAGCCAGCTAGGGAGCTCGGCTAGCACGGGGACAGCCAACTGCAGCTCCCCAGCTCACCAGCAGCCTGTAAAGCTGCAACTGGGGGGCCCTGGCATTGTATTCAAAGCCACTTTTAAGAGCCAATATGGTAAACTGTGCAAGATATGATGTACAGGGAGCCCCATAAAATCCTTTAATGGAAACAGCAGGCTTGTGTTGGAAAAGATTTCAAGGAGCTGTGTATACCAGTATAAATATTTCAGCTCCCATAAGACACCCAGACGTCACAAACTTTTGGGATGTTGTTTTCTGTACAAAGGTTTGCATCATCCTCGTAGAGCAAACACTGATATGATGATGGCAGAACACTTTTTTCCCTGCTGCTCTGCTGTGTTAAACCATCAGAGGCAAGGTGAGATGGTTAGCCAGTTAAAAGCCCAGCAGGAAGAAAGGCCTGCCAAGCAAGCTGCCTGTGCTGCATGTGCACCGTGAATCCGACAGGGACACACGCCTGCAGCTGGGACAATACCATTTAATGTCCCTGTGATGAGTTATTCTTAGATAAAGCACTATCAGTTTCAACTCCCTCTAGGTGGAAGGCAGTCTGAGGCTGTCTCGAGGAGGAGCATAACACAGAGGGTCTTTCTACCTCTTCTTTCTTCCATTACGAACAAATGTAATGACCCTTCTCTTTAAGCAAAATCTTTGCAGATTTCTGGCAGCGCCGCCCACAGTGCCAAATATTTGCCATTCCCAAAGAGACCCCCATTCTGAAGAGCATTTCAGAGGTATGCGTGGGGATGGATCCAGCAGCTCTGCCTGTGGTTATCAAGCATCTCTGACTCTCATTCTGCTCCTGTGCTCCTGGGCCTCAGTGATGTACAGGGATGTGCTGGTCAGCTACACTGGATCATCGGGATACCAGCCTGGAAAAGAGGCTATAAGGAACATCAAGGAACTTCTGCTTCAAGGAGCCTCCTTAGAAAACAGAGGTTCCATGGATATGTAGACCCCTGCTTTACCTACCACATCATCCAAAACTCCCTTATAAAACTCATCAGCACAGCATCACTGGCAGAATGGGACTACCACCAGAATATATTTTTTGCCTGCTTACTGAAGTTCTTCACAGCTTCTCCAAACTACTCAAAGTCACCACAACCACTGGAGGAAAACACAGCAAGGGCTCTAAGTGGGTCAAGAGAAGAACATCACCAGAAAAAAGTCCTTACACACTGAATTCTGGAAAACCCCTGATCTTTCACATCTAAATAGGAACAACAGTTAAAGTGTTCAAGGGAATGACCTTAAAAATTGCAAGCATCAACAATCAAAATATGGACCACACACAGCTGTACGTTATATCTGCCTTTCTAAAAATTATGTGAAATCTGGAACATCAAAAGCACTGCTTGAACTGAAGTATTTTTGATATTCACGTACAGTAATTGTACTTTCACTAGTGCTTTGAAGGATTAAAAGCACTAATGTGGTCATTAGGGGATCTCATCTGTTCAAAGCCAGAAACAATCAGAATCCAGATAGGGTGTGAAGGAGGGTGTGGAGGGGAAAAAACAAATGACATCACCTTCTTGATGCTTGTTTTTTGCATAAGGACTAACATGTTTTCCACCCAAACTAAAATTTCACACTGGAAAAAAAAAAAGTCTTTGGAAAATAATGAATGACTTTTTCATGACTGAGTATCTGGCTTATATTTGGAAAATACAGGAAATACATTCTCCTAATCAGCCCTTTTACGTACTGCCAAAAAAATGAGAGTGCAGCGTTACAGCCAAAGCAAGCTGTTATCTACTCCTTTTATAATTCACTCCAAACCCCTTCATTTAATGCAATATTGCAAATGAGCATGTAAATACAGAAAAACCAAAAAAAGCAAATGATGAGTCCCTCTGGCCTGTGCACACATCCTACAGACTTCCTACTGTGAACAATTTTTACACTGCTTTTTCCCAGCGCTATTTAATCTTACTAAATCCCAAAAGTAAATCTTACATAAAACCACACATACAATATGTGGGAAATATCATCTCTCCCTAGCAAATTCTCTAAGAAAATGTACATTTAAAATTTCTTCTGGCATACAATATCATTCCATTCACCCTTTCTGCTTACAAAATTCAAGGTTATCATATATTTCAGCTACTTTAAGTGCGTTCTCATTTTCCAAAACCCTTTTTTTTCCTACCAACATAAAATATCCATTTGTCCTAGAGAACACCTCTTGCACCTTACTTAATGAACAATCACTATACAGATGGCTTGTGTCTGTGTAATTAATAATAATTTTTTAAAATCTACATATCAAATCTATTTCATATATACCTAATGAGTCCACAGTTCATCAATACAAAGTAAATTCACAATATTTAGAGTATTTCAGATTCACTACCAGCCCTACAAAAACAGACTCATTAGACACCAACTACCAAATGTGGATGCTTGCCATGCAACTGGAACAAGCATTTTATCAGAACTGATAAGAGATAAAGCCTATGGAATCTTTAACACTGTTAAGTGACAGATGATTGATCCAGTTCCATGAACTCTGCCAGGCAGGAATCCCCCAAGGGAGCGAGACGTTCATATACATGCAAGGAACACTTTTATTCAGACTTAAAGAAGGCAAGATCAAAAGAATATTCAAAATAATTAGAAATAAACCCAGGTTTGAAAAACACAACAGGTGCTTTAATGAAAAAAGGGCACACTGGTTAATGTATTGAGAAAAGGCAGAAAACACTCACTTCCTAAGACAGGGCACCTGAACAAACATTTACTATCCAGACCCAAGAGCAACCAAAGAATTCCAAAGTTTATATGCTAATGTACCTCACTTCAAAGATTTCCTTAAGCTACATTAGAAAGCAAAATTTCTATTCCTAGAAATTAAGCACTGAAGAAAAGGGGTCTGACAAAACGTCATGCTGTCAAAAGGAAAATACATTGAGAAGTGTTCAAATATGCAAAACCTTTATTTTTCTTGAGACAGACTATTGCCATTTTCTGTAATTGCAAAACCTGTACCCATGTGAACTTTGTTCCACACGGTGTGGTAAAAATTTCTGTTTCCCAAGATACTCCTTGACAGCCACTGCTACCCCTTCTAAATTACTCTGTGTTACCGAGTGCTTGCAAATCAGGAATTTGATCTTCTGGCACCTGGCAAAAGAGAGACACAGCTGAAGCCTTACAGAGAAAAGGTCCTGTGGCAACATGGGTTACTGGCAGAAGGCTTGGGTCAGCTGCTAGGACTGTTCAGAAGGTCAAATGAAAGAGGATTTAAAAAGTGAACAGAATAAAATGAGAGAATCAACTTCACTGACTACACCAACTTCTGTAGGATTGCTACAGGTGTGGAAAATTAAAGTGTTTGGGGGAAAAGGAGTGTGTAAATTGGAGAGAAATTTAATTGGCTGTGGAGGGGAGGAAGGGTGTTTCATGTTACAGCTTCTTCCTTCCCCCAACTGCTCGAGATGCAGATGACCAGGAGGACACACAGACAGGGATGTAGGGGCCTGATTTCATTCCCATGCAGGAAACACAGGGAAAAGTGTTAGACATCCAAGGCAGGGACACCAAACACTCTTGATTCTCTTGATTTCTGTGTGGGGCTTAGACAAGTTACAGTAAGTCTAAAAGTAGTGAAGCTAAACATAAGAAAAAGATCATGCTTAGTAATGCTACAGTCTTTTTCAAGGGTACTGGGCACAGTGGTTATCAGCACTACAAGATGGGTATGATCTAACAACAACATTAAGGCATTAAGTTTCTAACTCACAGGTTACATAAAGACAGAAGTGGCCATTCTCATCACTCAGTGAGAGTCTTTAATTGTACACTGCCCCAGAAAATCAAGAGAATTCGTTGCTACCACAGGAAAATGAAGTACCACTTGTTCACGTCTCACTGGGAATAACCAGGTGCTGACAGCATGTAGCATAACACTGATTCAAGCAAGGAAAGGAAATGTTTTTGGGGGATTCAACTGATACAGAAACAATGAATAGTTATTACACTAATGCCAGACATGATGGATTTATGTAAAATAGTTCTAGGGAAACAAAGTTGGTTTCATCCTACGATGAGCATAGCAAATCTATCAGATTAAAAAAGGGTTTAAAAATTGAGAACATCAGTATTTCTGTGCCATTTCACTTTTTACTATCCAAAATTCTGATCAAAACGTTGATGCTAAAAAAACTTTTAAGCACCTATTCAAAAGACTGGCTGATTTGAGATTCATCACCAATATAGATCCAGGCTCTACCAGTAACATCTGTATCAAGCAAGCCACTGCACAGCATAACTGATATCAAAATCAGCTTAGAAATTTATGTTCCACCTCTAAATGACAACTTAAAGTCAGAGAGAACACAAGAACTTATAGTAAGCAATTAAAAGTTCAACTTATTTAACTTAGAGAAGTTCTAGGAGCAGGCCAGTTTCCCAAGTGCTTCCACTGGAATAAAATCCAGTTGTATTTCAGCTGATGAAGGCATAAAAAAAACCCTCAGCTATGGACAGAGGTTGCAGAAAGGATGATTACTCAGTGTTCTGAATTACCAAGGTCAGGAATGTTGAATTCCTCAACTCATGATATCAAGAGCTAAAGGATCAAAAAGCTTTCCAGAATGTGTATAGAATGGCAAAGTACAAATTTGCAATAAGCACATATAATTTACTGTCTTAATACAGGGTTAAGTGCAAGGAGTATGATGGATCAGACAACTTTTTCAACAAACTCTTCGGTCTTACTTGCTTTGATTGTACAAAGGAAACAAAAAACAAGTAGAAAAAAAACCCCAGTGATCTTGAAGTTAAAAGGTAAGAACTTTAGGCAACAGGTAAGTATTTTTAATCTCTACAAAAGAAAGCTAACATTAATGTTGCCTCAACAGTGAAAAGGTTTTACTTACACTAATAAATGTGAAAAAGGCACACCATTCTTCTCTTTCATGTATAGCAATGTCTCAAACACTTACCAACTGCTTGACTTGCTGGTGCTGATAGGAGCAGGATGAAGTAGAATGCCCAGTACAGTACAACATGAAACTGATAACATTATCCCACTTGAATGTCAAGTTTGCTTTGGTAGCACATGAGTGATAGGAAGCCGGGGAGGAGGAAAAAAAATCAGCAACAACAAAAATCCCCAAGACACTTAGGGAAAAAAACAACAGCTAAAATGAGCAATTGATCTCAGGGAAGATATCCAAGTCAAATTTAATCATATGCTCAGCAAAAGCAAGCAAGTCTCAGACAAAGTGGATTACCTTTGCAAATGAGCAAGCACTGAAATGAGAGTTTACTCAATTCCTTTACATAGTCACAGACTGGAAATACAGCTTGGAAAGAAGCAGTTTTGATAAGAAAAAAAAACACAGCAGGGGAAGACCTCAAAAGCAGACAGGAAGACAGGTGGCAGTGTAAACTGGCAGAAAGGCCAGTACTGGACAGAAGAAGATCAGAAATAAAATATTGCATGGCTCGAGAAATTTAGCTGTAGGAACAAATTGTTCAACCAGATTAAGTAGGAAGGTCAGAGCAGAATTGCTGGGGCGCTTCACTGCTTTCCCTTCGATCAAAACCACCCAGCGCTTGTCAAAGTTTGTACAATGCCTGTTGGGTCACATACAGGACAAACAGCTTGCCAGGCAAGTGTCTCAATAAAACAAATCTTGCTGTGCTTCTGTTTGTTCAACAGCACTGCCTGCATCGGGTGCTGGAAATGCTCTCAAAATTCCAGCAAAGTTTAATCTTCTAGGACAAGAGTAACATCCTCATCACTAACCACTGAAACAAATATCTACTGCCAAAAAACACAGAAAAGCTGCAGTGTCAATGAAGCTGCACTTAAATGTGGGACCTTTGCCCTGCACAAAGTAAAATGCCAAATCCCTTCCAGCTGGTGTAATGCAGACATGAGCTACTACTAACTCTGATACAGCTACTATTGAAGAGAGTCTATAAGCAAAAAATACATGAACAATGAGAAAATTATTTATGAAAACCTGCTAAACTCAGGTGAGCTGGTATCACCTGGTATATCCCAGTGCTGGAGGAAAATGTTGCTTGTGCAGGTATCTTGAAAAATGGTTTTGATTTTGAATAGCTTGGGTGGCCTGTGACTACATCACTTCAATCCTTCATGTTATAATAGTACAACCTTTGCTGGCAAGCAATGCATAGCCATTTCTTCATGGTCCACTTTTAGACTTTTACCTCTATATATGACAGTTCACTACATATGAGGAGCTTGTAATTACTATCAGCATGTGACCTGATTCCCTGGAAGAGGAGAATTACTGCTTTTGTGAAAATGCCATCTTTATACACACACTAGCCTTTTTAGCAGATGGAATATTTCTTTTCAATTCCTGAATTCGGTAATAACCTGCTTTTTTTTTTTTTAAACACAGACTACTTTGCAGTCTTAAAGGTTCACACAAAACCCAGGCAATATGTTTCTTTATAAACATACTCAAAGTTTTCTGTATTAACTTGGTCAACAGTCTACATAAGGCATTGTATAACAGTACTTTGGCCAGGACTGGCAGCAGGACAATGTGATACTGGAAGACAATCAACCCAAGGAAAACCAGAGGAAAAAAAAATCACAGTGTGTATCAATGATCAATTCAGAACATATGTGAAACTGGCACCGAAGATCTCAAGCAAAAGTTCTGTTTTATGGTTACAGTCCTACAAATAACATCTCAGTTAGCTCTAGGATGGCCCAAGGATCACACACCTGAAAGGCAGTTGTCCTTGTCCTGTATCATCTCATGAAACAAGGCTCCAACCTAGAAGCTCATTCCCTGTTGTCTCAGTGTGCTCTGTATCCAGATGAGGTTTGCTCACTCACTGCCAGTGCAGCTCACACAAACTGAAGAGGACAAAAGCCACTTTGTCCCATCTGTCCAATCTGTCAATGTTTCTTCATCAGATGAGCACACAAGGGAACTGATTTTCACCATAGCTGCACTACAGGATTTCCCTGGTCCAAAACTTCAAATAGTGCTCTTGCACTTTGGCGTAAATCCTAAGAAACAATCCACATCCAAATCTGAAATCTCTTGTGAGGAAACACTAAAGATGAAGAGGATACTGTACAAATGCTTTACAAAAAGCATATTATTGAATGCATGCTACTGACAAAACTCTGGTAAATTTCACTCCTTGACAGTGCTCTCAAGTTTCAGCAATGCACAAAGAATTCATTTTCACCTTCTAATCTTGTGGATTAAATATGTTTGGGGAAAAACCTGGAGCAGAAAAGAGATGTCCCAGTTTATAATTCACATATTAAAGAGGACCTCCTGCCATAAGCAACTGTTTCCTAAATATTGTTTCCACAAAATTCATCATTTTAAATGCTTAGGTTTGCATCAAAATAAATGGTTCCCAGTGCAAAACCTGCCATACTTATGAAATATGGGAGCAGATGTTTCTATAGCAAAACAAAATATTATAGAACTCTGAAAACAATGAAAAAATTACAGCCACCACAAGTGAAAACCAAGAAGTCTGCAAGGTCTGTTTCTGTGGACAAATCTTCCTGTTAGCACTAATTTTTTTGCATCTATTCTGTAAAGACCAAATGATCCAGAAAAACCTGAATAAAATGCCATTCAGTCTTAATTTCTGAGAGAAAAAGAAAAAGTCAAGATTTATTTTTTCTAATTTTTAAAATTAGCTACAAGTGGAAAGCCTTATAAAAAAAGAAGCCAGGTTTTCTGCTTACTGCAAGTAGTTACATATCCATACACTTTCTACATATATTACAAATATATTCTTCTGGTATGCTGTTCAGCAGAGACTTAACCAATTTAATTGCTCAATATCTCAAGAGATTTGTAGGCACAGAGTTCCTCGCAAAATGTGCTCAACATTTGGCAGAACTGTACTCTACTAATGCCTTTGAATTTATTTATCTATTGAACCCTTCAGAAGGTAGCAGAAATCATCCAGTTTTATGGAACACAGTCCATTTGATTTAGGTTCCAAAGGCCAAAACTGGGCTTTAAGACAAGGGCAGGTGAAAGCCATGCTGCAAGAATTTTCTTCCCTTAAGCAAATATACTGAATGAATACCAGTGAAGTCCAGGGAAATGAAAGCATGGGGAAGAAGTAACACAAAAGTGGCAAAATAGTTCTTGTAATAAGAGAAATACCAGCACTAGTTGACCTTGCTAGTAATGCACGGAATACAACTGGCTGTCCTTTTATATTTAATTTTACTGCAATTCAAGTGTTCAGTATGTTGGCCAAAGACAACCAACTGCTCACAAAAGAAAAAAAAAAGGAAAAAATATTTAGATGCTTTGCTGTTCACAGGCCACCATTGACTTAATATGCTTACCAAGATACATGAATTAAAAACAAATTCTAACAAAAGATCAATTTATTGTAACAAGTTCTCCAAGTGGAAGTAATGTCTGACCTTGTTCTTGGGTTTAGCCTCTTAATTAATACTACCTCTAGAGAGACAATAATAGTCTCAAGTCCTGCAACATTAATTGTGATGTGCTAAGCATGTACAGATCATCTTTTTGAATTGTATCACATCTGCCCATTGATGCAGCTATCCATGAAATTATTCCTTCATTAAGTGAGTACCCTTCTCAAACAAGACAGTTCACAATGTTGAAGAAGTCTTGCTCTTATTACAACATCTGTTTAAAAATTGCTCCTCCTTGAAAATAAATAAACCTCTTTGGGGTCTCAGAGTCACTGCATTTAGCATCTGTCACCTCACGTGAAGCACTCCCAGAAGCACCACACTTTCCAATGAAATAATTGTTTAAAAGAGAAGAAGATTCCAAGTAAATTTTTGCCTGTACATAACCAATTAAATAGTTTTGAAAGAGAAGAGGTCAGACAGAGGCTAAATTCTAACATAAATTCCTTTTTTTAATCAAAATTTGGGAGTGAAGGAGAATGCTAGAACTGCATCGTAATTGCCCTAAGTTAAAAACACCTCTCTCCCGCCCAAAACTCAGTTAAGGAAAGCTGGCACAGTGCCAGCTGGATTAACTACACCACCTGCAAATATTGTGCCCACATGCCTTCATCACAGACCTTTCCAGAGGAGAAGTCTCATGCCCAATTTGTATCCATATGGTCAGGTAACATACCAAGGCAGAAAAGAAAAGTGCCTGAAGCAAGTGTTTGAAGTATCTGCCACAGCACAAGTCACTAACTCAAAACACTGGAAAATGAGACATTTTGAGTTGCCATTCTCTGGTGGTGGCAAATTTCCTGACAGAACCTTACCTCACTTGCAAAATGCTGCATTTTTCAATTTAGAAGAATTGCTACCCTTTAAACTAGAAGTGCACTAAAAGACTTGCAGATACATCTGTGAGCAGTCCATATCGACAACATTTCACACACTTCCCAGGTCTGAAGGGAGAAAATGGAACTGGGGAGCATCCTGCCCCATCCCACCTCCTGCCCATCGCCCAGCCCTCAGCTCCATGCCACCAGCAGAGCTGCCTCCATTACTGGAGCAGCTCAGTAGCAAGAATGAGCACCCACAATTGGAGGAAATGAGACAAAAACTAATCCCTGCCACCAAAAAGTGGCTGTGGACCAGTACCCAGAAGTGGTACCCTCAGTATCTAAACTGCTGCTGTGCATGGAACCTTGTTCTCCTAAGGGTCCAAAGATGCTTTTCATGCTGCTACAAGTGGTTAGCAAGAAGCAAACAGGATTCTCCATGGAGTGCAGTATGATTCATACTAAGAATGAAGGTTAAAAGGAATTATATATTCCAAGACAGACAAAAAGAAAAAGCAAACAGATTCTTCTAATTGAAGACATGCTACCTTCCAATCCAATTCAATTTTTTCTACTTGCTCACAGTTCTATGACACATTTCTATCCAGTATGTCCAGGATGCCAGAATCAGAGTCCTCTCAGTGAAGCAGAAAAATGAACCTCAATGTAGCTTATATAGTGATCTTCTACCTGATTTCATTTTCAAGTTCTTATACACTAGAAAATAGTCTATTGTAGAAATACAAACAAACACTTTAGGCTGACTAAAAACAAAATCACACCTTAAAAAAAACAAATCAGTCTTGGCATTAACAAGAGAAGACAAAACAAATGAACAGGAAGTTGTAAATCTTTAGAGCCACAGGAATCTCTCCACAAGGAACAACTAAAATGAGCCATTTGAAAACCTGCATGTGTGTGTTTACTGTGTTTCCTAGCCCTTGGCAGCAGCAGCATGTTAAGATCCATGCCTTTTCTGAGCCCATTCAGCATCTCAAAACACTTGATATCAGATACAAATTGCATGCACCGCCTCAACAACAGTCAAGAGACAGAATGGTGGGGAACCAAGAACACCTGTTTAAAATGTATGGCCAGCTGACAGCTTTTAAATTACTGTGCTGCTCCTTTTACCAAAAAAAACCAAAAATTGCATCAAAGCTGCAGCAAAAGTGTGCTGGAATACATGTAAAGCCCCCGACCGCCTGAGTATATCCAAGCCTGGATGTCTCTGGACCTGGGGTTGACTCTGACCCAGCCTATCATGATCTCAGGCCTAGGAATGGTTTGTGTAGTTTTCAAAGCATGAACCGACAATATTCATATTAAAATGCACTCACATAGCTCATTGCAAAGCCACACCCAGGTACCACACCATTAGCCTTCAGCTCAATGAAAGTCCAAATATGTCCAAATTTTGACAGTGCACCATCGCAAGGTACACTTCCTGAGGCTTTCCTTACTTTCTGCTCATGTAGCTATTACTGTGACATTCTTCGTGTTGTAAGTTTTATGCTCCATACCTGAGAAGAAAAAAAAACCCTTTGGGTAGTAAATATGAATCACACTTGCACTGGGACCAAGTCTTCTTCCTGGATGGAGATGGAAGGAGAGAAGAGCAGAAGCCTGGAGCTCTCCTGTCCTATAATACACACAAAAATATTTGCCAACCCAGCAGCAGGTTCCAGAAGTGCTACAGACTCACTGGAGAGGGCAAGGGCAGCTCTACAGGGGCATGCACCTGGAGCAGAAAATATCTGGGCACATCTCATAGTGAACAAACTCAGCTTAACCAAGCCTTCAAATGCCTGTTGAGTGCAGGAGGTATTTTTAGCTTTCTTTGTAAACTGAAAAGAGTAGTTCCCAAAGCTTGGAAATTGATTATTTAATTTTGTTTTATTTTTCCTGGCATTTTATTGCAAACACTCTCAAAGCTGTTTTCAGGTTAAGAAAAACAAGCAAAGGGAAAATGCACAGGTTAGAGTTCACTCTTCTTGAAATCTAGCCCAGAATTTCTAAGTGTTAATCTCTGGAGGAAAAGCAAACTAATTCTGTAAGAGTGGCTCTGATTTTAGGCCATACGACCTGTTTCTCACATCTCTCACAGATTTCATATAGTTCTCAACAATCTACTGTTTGCACAAAATCCCAGGAAGATTTTGTTCATTAAATGTAATAATTGCATCAAGCTCTCTTCTCTCTTAATAAGCTTTCAAGAGCTCATGCCAATAGCAGCAGTCCTGAGAAACTGGCTACTGACCTAATGTGGTTACAGCAGCTGAAATTTTGTTTCCTTCAAACATGAGCAAAACCAATATGCTAATAACTGCTTAGAAAAGACAGTAACCAAAAATGGGGGTTTTAAACTTTTTCAACTGGTCAGTCTTTCTTAATCCTCAGTAAAGTTGTTCAAGTGTAAAGCAGCATCACCAGTGCCATTTTGTGAACCCACGTATTTTGAAATACAGGCTGTATATCACAGCTCATTTCCCAAGTAATTTCTGTACATGCTCAGTACATCACAATTCTGTGTGATACTCTCCATTTAGTATTTAAACACTAAATGGAAAAAGGTCTGTTTCTACTTGACATTGATCATTTTAATTTGCTTAGATTCTCTGTGGGGAAAAACAGAAGAGAGATTTTCTTCTTTTTTCACTAACCTGTTTAGTGCTCTGCAAAACATACTAAAGCTTATTGTATTTGTTGCAACATTAGAACAGGTATTAGAGCAGATGCTTCAGGAAGCTACACTAATAATTCAGCTGCACACACAGGCGAAAACACAAGGGGCTTTGGTCCCTTTGGATGCCTCTGGCTCCACAGTTCAGGCTCCTTGTTAAGGTGTCCCTTTTAGCTTCTCCTGCATGGACCACCACTGGGGTCCTCACTCCCTATCTACCCTCAGCCTAGGAAAACATAGTGCTCAAACCAAAGGCCCCTCACCCTTTTGAGTTTTATTCTTCTCTTTAAAAACACATTTCCCTACTCTGAAGGGTGCTTTAGTTCCCAGCTCTGCAGTGGGAAAAGCCCTTCAGTGTCTCTTGGCTGAGCAGCAGGTGTGCCATGCCATGTGCCTCTCAGGTTATAATGCTGATGAGGGGAAACCCCACTGTGTTTAAACCTCTTTGGACTTCCTCTTTGTGAGGCAAAGCAAAGAGTGGCATCCATTCCCTGCCCCACTAGCTCTGAAAGGACTCAGATTCTCAGGTGGCTGAAATCTCTGCTTTTTCTTCTACCTACCTTCACCCTCCACCAAAAAAAAAAAAAAAAAAAAAAAAAAAAAAAAAAGGAAAAAAAAAAAAGATGAAGACAATGAAATGAGGGCTGATTTCTAGGGTGACCCTTGTGATGCATGGACATGAACATCTTACAAAGCTGTGTACCAGAGCCACCAGCAGCCTCACCCAAGTCAAAATTGAAGAACTGAGAGAGAGAGAAATCTCAGCCAGGATTGCCATGGCCTTAAGCAACATGGCACAACAAGTGGTAAAGTCTGACCCTGCACTGTGCTGGGACTTAACATCTTGTACCGTGAATTACAGGAGTCTGCCTTTCTGGGCAGGGTTTCCTGGTAACAAGTGTGTGCTGGCACCAGACACCATTACTGCAACAAGTCTCCTACATGTGGCACACGTTTATGAAGGTGTGGATGGTAAATATGAATCCCCATAAAGACTGAATGGCCCATGAAGATGATATGAACATCCTCAAACAAAAGAAGTCTATAACTACATTTATACATCATGCAAGAACTGCGTAAATCCAAGAACTTTTAATTTCTTAAAATTACATACTGCTTTCTATACAAGACATATAAGCATGCAAACTCCTGCTCAACATGGAGATGAGTAAATATGACTCTTGCTAAAACAAAAATAGGCTAATAATATTGATTTAAATTTCTTTTCAGATTAAGAAGAGAGAATGTTTCTATTCTAGGAAGTCTTTTTTCTAGAAATCAAAAAGCACGGAAGACCTTAAGTATACTTATTATTACTTTCTAGTACACCTAAGGCCCTATCATTTCAATGAAAAATAAACATTGTCACTCTAGTTCACTGCTATCATCCCAGGTGTTTTCCCCATCAATGATCACTATCCTTTTCTCTTCTTTTTTTTTTTTTTTGCCACCCTTTATAGCCCCACTGCAAAAACGCAACTGATGAGAGAGTGGCCACAGTGCACAAAGCCAGCACTGAATCAGCCTTGTGGACCCAATCTCCTGCACTGTGGTGCCTTTCTGAAAGGGAGCATGCAGCTCAGCCTGCAGTGTTGTGCTTGGATGCCATACAGGTCTCCAAAGGAAAAAAAAAAACAACCCACCTTGTTTTCATTCCAGCCGTGTTTACATAAAGGCTCTAATGATCCCCACCAGCAGGTTATTTCTAACCCCTGGCCTCCTTCCCACCCCCGTGTGTCCCTCTCCAGGCAGCCCCCAAGGTAACAACCTGCCATTCTCCTCAGCAGCACTGGTTAAACATCTGGCTGTAAATTGCCGTTGCCACACGCTTCGAGCTCTCACTATTTATCCTAGCTGGAGAAGGGAGGAAGAAATGGTTAATTGCATCTAAATTCAACTCTACTGCCATGGCAGTTTTTGCTATAGCATCATCACTTGGCATCTAGGCAAAAACAGCCAAAACCCCCCTGTTTTAGGTAGAGTTATGTTTGCAGTGAATTAGCCAGTATTTATCTGACTGATTCTAACAAAGATCCTTGAACTTCACCCAGCTTTTTCTCACAAAACAGAGAGAAGGACAACCTGGCAGTCTGAGGTCACTTGTATACTTGCACATCACTCACAGTCCTACAGAGAACAAAGAAGCGATTCCCAGGACCTCTTCAGGGCAGGGCCCATGGTTTCATTTTGTATTGTAAAGAATCCCAAACAGCGCTGCAAGGAGATCCTTGGACAGCTGCTCTAGGCAGTGCATCTGCAAAAATGACCAACAAGAAGAAAAAGCAAAGCAATCCCTGTTTTCACATACCCTGTCACAGCTCTGCTTAAGCCAGGAGAGTTAGAAGTAGAGATTTAATCAACACAAAAAAACTTCAGCCAGCTGATGAGTTCTGCTGGGGCTTCTGCTCATTGCTCAGCACGTGCCACACAGAGCAGGGAATCTGTTTCAAGTACCACTTACAACAATGTACTTTAAATTTCTAAGTACACATGACAACATGCTGAATAATAAGCCACATGATTCAGATGTTTTAAGCACTGTTTGTGTACCCCACCGAAGCCCAAGGGAATTTCACCATGTGTCATAAGGCCACTGCATGTTGCCCTTGACCCCTCAGGTGACAACTGCACAGCACCTCCACGTCTGTGAGAAGCAAAGGAAAACGCCATGTTCCATGTGCCTTGACTTTTGTAGCTTGGTTCTGTCTATTTTATGCATTATTAAAGTGGCAGAAGTCATTAGGATAATGCACTTGAAAGAAATTTAAACTCACAAAAACAAACACCTGATTTTCTAACCCAAACTTCAGGAAACAAATGCACTTCTTTCATGTCCTAGATTAGCAATCACGTGGGGTATGGCACTGTGATTTTTGGTTTGTTCATTTATTTTTTAAAACTTTTTTCTCATCCGCAGATTTGAGTAAGATGAAATCCACAAGGCTCTTTTTATTAAACTTTCTCCAGCAGCACTTAGAAAGCTGGCTGCCTCTTGTTCCTGAGCAGCTCATGTCAAACTCAAACTCACTGGAAGCCTGGGATCCAGCTGCACAGGTAGAAAATTTCTCATGAGCATCACATTTACAGGTAGATGCTACAGACATAAGCAATTCTTTACCACTACCCAAGCCCAGCCTATGGGGGTACTCTAACCACAGCCCCATGTATAAGTCTATTACTAAATATATTAAATATTCACACAGAAGATATTGGTAATTTGCTTTTAGATTAAAACATGGGTTTAGGAGGTATTTGTAACAGAAATCACCTTTCCAGGGCTTTTGACTTCACAGTAGGTTTATTTTTATGTTTCTAGTCCATTAACACAGTGCCAAGGAACAATCTTGTGTTGCTTAATTTAAAAGCTATTAACTTTTAATCTGAAATTAATGTTTAAGATTATTAAGCTATGAAGCAATAATAGCTATATTTGAAAAATTCCAGAATTCTTGCATAGGAAATCGCCTGCTAAGTCACCTACACTTTCCTTCTAGCCTGTCATTGGTAAAAATTTTGGGCAGTTTAAACAGGCAGTTTATTTGGTTTTGGTGCAAACTGTCACATACATATTTGGTATCATCCCAGAAAGGGATGTAAATATTCCAGCCTTATCGAGGGAACAAAGCTAGTGCTAGGATATAAAACATCTCCAAATTTTGCCTCATGCACAAACCCAAAAAACCCAAAAACCAAAAAGCCATCTACTCCACACACCTATTTTACCTTTACTACAGTCTTTATGTTCACCTTTACATGCCCCTGATAGACACTAATTTGTCACATGACATTGTTGGAAGGTTGCTGGATGAAATGTAAAAAGAATCTCACCCACTTTATGCTGCCTGTAAGTTATAAACTTATTAACTACTCATCTGATGTAGTTCGTCTATGACAACACACTTGCTCACTGTTATTTTTGGCTTGGATCACAGCATTACTTGTATCTGCTTCTTTTTTTAGTGCTTATTAAGTTAAAGAACTGAGGAGAAAAATCATTTCCTCAGTAGAACCCTCCAGAATTAGAAAACATCCTAAGAGTAAAAACCTCAGCTTTTATGAGTCCTTCTTAAGTGTAAGTCTTATGCTAAGCAAGGGAAAGAGAGGGGTGAACTTGGTTAAAAAGTTGATTCCAAAAATCAATTTATATCCCACTGGATATCCTATTTCCACTGTTCTTCTAAGGAAAGCAGGTGAGGGACTGAGAGACTTAGCATGCCCTCATGTCTGTTCTGAACAACTGCTAGAAAGGCAGCAAGAAGGAACACTTTAGAGATCAGAAAAGCTTATGGTCTGATGTGCAACCATTATGCCTGTGCAAATTAAGATGATTTATCATCACATTTGTTTTTCTTCCTTCATCACCATCCTTTACCTACAGCACACTTCAGCTCTGCTGGAATCCAGCACAATTTCCTGCTAAGCTTCAACAGGAGGATGATCAGGATATTAATGGACAAGAAGGTGCAATGGGTACAAGAGCTACTGTGACTTGCACGGATGAAGTATGATAGTAGCCATCAACAACTTCTGCTCTGGAAGATTAAGCCCTCTAGCAATACATAGAGATTCTCTGACTCTGTGGTCCTTTTCCTTCCTTTTGTTTTACTCAATACCTTTCAAATACAGCTTTTTACGTGTTTAAATCTAACTGGTAGCATCTTCACAAACTTACACCAGCATTTTGATATCAAAACTATTTCTAGCTTTCTATAATATAACTTTATCATGTAAAA
This sequence comes from Rhabdornis inornatus, assembly GCA_013397075.1. Taxonomy (NCBI): domain Eukaryota; kingdom Metazoa; phylum Chordata; class Aves; order Passeriformes; family Rhabdornithidae; genus Rhabdornis; species Rhabdornis inornatus. Next base: position 63,095 of record VWZS01010654.1, on the reverse strand, counting down.
TGAAGGTAAAATATAACATGCATATATTCTATGCCAAAGTCTTATTTGGGCTTCATAAAACAAGTCTTATTTAGGCTTCATAGATTCAGGAAATAGTTCAAGAGGAGCTGAGTGAAAATGACATTTCTGTGATGATGCTAAAGCCGGCAAGAAAAGTTCTTGAGAGGAATAAGTCTAACAAAGTTACAGGATACCTACTGCATGTTTTAAATACTAAAAACTTCAGTAAGTCTTATAACCTTCCCATACTCAAAGAAGTCTGGGACACTAGGATAGTTTTACAACATTTAATTCTGCACACTCTGTCCGGCCTGTATCACTATTTGCACAGTAAAGTTACTATGGGCTAACATGATCACTGAACCAAGTGCCTTAGACTGCACACTCCATGTAAAAGTTGGAACATTTGGTTGTTTCATTTGGTTGGAACAAGAGTGAATGTGTGCAGAGCGCTTACTTTCTGTTTGCTTGAGATTTCTTTTGCTTCATTTGTAAATCTCTCCTTTCCTACCCATCAACATAACAGAAAAGTGAGATAAAGGTTGTATAAGCCTTAAAGAAGCTATCCAAAGGATCTTGTACTTTACATGTCTGTCTCTCCCTAATACCTCACTGTACAGCAAATCTGGCACCAGGGAGAAAATTAAGTGAGACAGTACTTTTTTTCAGACCCTATAATCAGATGAGGAAGTTTTAAAAATGCTGAGAAACCAATGTCCTATGAAGAAAAGCAACAGAATGGATTTATGTTTGTTTTTTTGGCTAAAACATCGACCCAAAAGCTGTCCTCCTAATAAATAAATAAATAAATAAATGAAGAAAAATACTCAACAAATTTTACAATTTCACAGAAGAGAATATCAGCATGAAATCTTCTAGCATTTCTTTCTATTTCTTGCATGTGTCACTACTGATTAGCTTCTATATCACTTAACATCAAGTCAATTAAATTCTGAATCCATCCCATGGGGTTTTTTATACTGGTTTTCTTGATTGCTTGTGTTTTTTCCCCAGTTTTTCTTTTCCTGCCCTTCCTTGAAGTACCTCTGATTTTTAATTATACTCCTTTGGACAGTTTGATATCCTTCAAAGACAGAAGAAGTAGTCTGTCTCAGCATTGCACAGAAAAAGGTTAACTACATCTGATGTTAAAGACAAGATTTCAAAATGCAGCTATAGATATACGTGAAGAACAGGAAGAAGCACTGAAAGGAAGCAAGAAGCTTTTCAGTGGATTAAATGTCACTGTGGTGCAGGTCTGTGCTGTATAATATGATAATGAACACTACACAAACAAGGACACAGATTCAGCAGGTCTAAGAAACTTTCAAGCTTGAAGAAACTCCAGTCCTGCTGCACAAATTTGTTACTCGACCACTGAGAATACTGAACAGAGCATTCTCTTCAAGGCCTACAGTTCAATCTTTGCCGTCTCTTGAAACCTTGATACACAAGTTTCAGACTCTCAGGTCCAGTATTTTGTTAGTATCCAAGCTCATACCTTTCCACTCTATTCTTTCAATGTGCGCATCAGACAATTTGTAGACAGCACCCAGGCACTTATTTTGAGGACTTTGGCTGTTACAGCCATTTAGCAATTATTCTTTCTTTGTTGGCTGTGAACGGAATAACCAAAACAAGAAATCTACATCTATGTTAACCTAACCAATAACAGGAAAACATGCAGCTATGTTTGGGAGCTCATTAGCAAAAAGCACAGACATACAGACATTCCCCTGCACAAAACCTCTTTCAGCAGTGTCAGATATAGAATACTTTCTGCATTTGTCACCTTCCAGGTCTGAGTTTCCAGCACGCTTCTTGTTATATGCAATTAGCCCCATGCCAAGGTTTGGTACATTTCATAATAAATCCCTGACCACATTTGCTTCGGGCTTGGCAGCTCTGGAAAGGCTCTATTCATCAGGGCAGCAGTAAGCCACAGGACTCACCACACAACTCACTCGCAGAATTCCAGCACGCTACACTTTTCAACAAGCCATCCCCTCCCTCCTCCTCTCAAACAGCCTGACATATGACTGTGATTAAGTAAGATATGAAAAAGCTCCAATCCATTTTTCTCTTTTTCATCTCGCTTTTCACCTCTTTTCTCTTCAGACAACACAGACAAACACCTTCCCCCCTCAGGAAAACCCTTCCTTCTCTCCCAGAGCTACATGGTANCCTGTATTTAAAACAGTAACCGTCTATTACTTGCAGGAAGGCTGTGTCTCCTTCTCAGGTTTCTCCAGCTTTGCAGCATTACCCTCACAGCAGCACATGAGGCTGGCTCTCAGCTCTCAGCTGGGAACACTCTCTGAGAGGCACCTGAGAAGAACAGAACAGCAGCAAGAGCAACCACTGGCAATTGGGCCATCTGTTCATGAGCAATGCAAACGAAAAACCCCCACATTTCCAATATTCAGCCAGCTTCAACAACAAAGAAGGAGCTGGGAGAAACACCATGGAAGCATGTATGCCACAGGAATATGAGTGAGGAACAGCTATCTCCATCGTACACAGACTGGGTTCCTCTCTTCACTGGGCTGCAGAACAACCTTGCTGGCAACACTGGGATAATTTACCCAAAAACCCACTCAGAAGAAAGCAGAGCCCTGGGTAAAAAAGCTCCATCATGCTTAGTAGCAATGTTATAACTAAGCCTGAAGCAAGCTTTTCTTTTAGCTAAGGAAGGGTGAAAAAGCTCTGTTAATTCAGAATTATCTCATCTTTCACAGAAGAGCACCCAAACTGTTGCACCAGTACATAGTTTGACTCAGGTAACCCATACAACTTGCAGCAGTGCCAAAGCACCCCTGCCTGTGTTTCCACCCCCCTTTCATCTCCGGGGATACTCAGGGATTCTCAAAGCTTCATTTCTTTCTCAGCAACTCTTGTCCTTTCTTAAGAAACTGCCACAGGAATAAGTGGGACACTCCTAAGCTGCAAAACCTCCATTGTACACTTCTGACAGACGAAAGATGGACAAAATGACATTTAAAGGGCATAAAGTAAGCTCCAAAAAAAGCTGCATCTCAAGGGTTACAATCAGGAACCAAGACACAGCACAAAAAACGTCATGTTGTAGTAACAGGCCAGGTTTTCTACAGGTCTGATTTCTCCTGAGGTTCCTCCTCTTTCACAATCCATCCTCTCCAAAGAACACTCCCTCTGCCAGAAGTCTGTTCACTCCAAAGCCTGAATACAAATTACAACACCCCCTTGTAACACAAAGCATAAAGTCATGCCACAGCTAACTATACCCAGTGGCAAAACCTAATGAGAAACTAAAAGAGAAATTATACCAGGAGTTTATCTAATCCTATCTTTTCCTTGTTAGCCTACCCTTTACCTTGCCAAAACACTGAACTAAACATGCATCCTGATTTTATGCCATTCCCTTGCTTGCCTGAGGTAGCTGAATACCAGAATTCACAGTGAGATATACTCACCATTCTTTTTCTTCTTAATTCATTTTTTACTGAATCTAGTACTCTAAAAATAGTACAGTAATTGCCTATGGCATGATGAAGTCAGAAAATAGTCATCATCAAACTGCATCAGCCACAGAACGTATTTGATTCATCTAAAGACAAGTCAAACTTGCCCAAGATTTTTACAGCTATGCAGCTTGTGCTTAATGTCATTTGTGAGAGCTGAGCCCACCTTCTGCTCAAGAAGTGCCTGTGTGTGCATCCCAGCTCCGCTCCCTCCGATGAGAGCACAGTTTCATTCACGGATTTTGGAGAAGCTGATTATGTAGTATCACACCGTGTTTCCAAGGCTCCTATTTACCTCAACACACAGCACTGCTGCAACAGGATCAAAAGCTGGAATAGCTGAAAGATTATTTAATAAAACAATAATGCTAAATTTACGCTTTACCTTGAACGACCCTTCAGGACTTCTTACAAAGCTCTCTCGTGACCATTTCACGACTGTGTACACACAGCCCTGGGATGGAGGAGCACTCAAGCATCCCCAAAAGCCCTTTGCAAGCTCAGATCTGGGTATACGAAGTTCTACTAAGTCACTACAGTTATCCAGCACACACGGACTGTTCCTTTGTTAGTAAAAGTGAGAAAAACTGGAATCAGAGTTTCTCTGAGCAATGTGCTCTTCTCACTAATCATTAGTCTTGCTTCTTAGTTTACCGAACCTTTCACAGACAGCAGAGAAGTGTAGATGTTTAACGTGAGTACAAATGGTACCATCCCTACTCAGAGGCAAAAGAAAGTCCAAGCCATCTGTTTTCACAAATACATACACTTAACTTTAATCTAAGCACTATTTACAGAAATGCATGCAGACATAAAAGAGCATAATAAATTAATAGCTCACAAGAGGCAGCGATGACTAATGACAGATCTTACTCTCCTTTCCAAAGCCCTGGCCCAAGGGAACACAGCAGATAAAATTACCTAAGTTGACTTTCTGTGTTTTTGTTAAGCCAAAACTTTGGTGTATTCTGAACTGTCTGTGTGATGTTTCCCAGCTGGGAGACATAAGCTTTCCTAAACAATTCAGAGCTTTAACGTGACCAAACACCATCATCTTCTTTCATACAGCCAAGGGATATGCTTGTTGGTTTATATGGGGTTTATCTTATTCATCAAATTCTCCTGCCTGAGCACTGATATTGCCTACTTGTGGCTGTACTGTCAGCAGACCCTGCAAGAACCTCCCCAGTAACCCGACTCCCGCTCATGGATAGCAGTCAGTAAAACTGTAAGAAGCAGTTGTGCAAAACCCTTCTTGGGTAATTACTACGTGATTGAAATGATCCCACCAACACAAATATGCTCTATAAATCCTTTTAAATATGCACACTTGCCCTGTATCTCTTTGATGAAAATTGTCACCAGTAGCTGTAGGGTGCTGCCAAATTTGTACATATAAGCAATGCATTACCTGAGTCAGAGTTGCAAGTTGAGAAGCAAAACAAGATGGTGCTCTGAAATTCCTGACACTTCTGCAGCTGCATGCAAATGTCAGCTCCTGACAGATTATTTTCAGTGTATTTATTGACATAAACAGTGTAGATAGTGTGTTATAAAATCGAGAAGTGAAAATGTCATTTCTTCTTTAACCCAGAAAGACCCGACTGGCATTCACCAGAGCTCTTCACATCCCACATCTCGTGTTGCAGGGATCACTTACAGAAATCTGCATAGGCTTCTCTATTCCCTTTATCTTGGACTGTAATGTGATTATACATGGAAGAGGAGCATGTGTGCACATGCACTTGTGATTGAAACAACCTCCTCTCACAATTTTCTTCCCCCTCTGCCAAATTACCTTTTCCAACACATTTTCCAGGTGATCATTCCATTTCTTAGAACTGAAGTGTGCATTTTTATTACCCTGCATTCCTTTTTAACAAACTTAACAATTCCGTGTCTACCAAAAGCCCGCGTGTTGACCAACCTTTGGAAATATTAACAAATGCCTAAAAGGACACAACTCTTCAACCTTTGTTGATATGATTTCTCCATATGAAATACTAGTGCACTATCATCTGCTCTGATGGTGCAGTTCCACATTTTCTCCAATAAGGCCATGACTCCCTGTCCAACAGCAATTTTTATGGCATTTCTGTCATTCACCTTGCTCGTATTCCCGAGTCAGGCTCACCATGGCACCAGTTGTGCTGACAAAGCAGAGAAGTATCATGCCTGAATAAATTCCTCTTACATAATTCTATCTTAATAGTGTGAATCCTGTTTATGAGAAATGTTTATGTCAGAGCAAGGAAACCCACAGGTTTTGTGTGGGAGGGCAGAGTGGGGGAAGGGAGAGGAGAAAACATCCTGTCATGCAAAATTTTCCCTCAGTTAAAGGGGGAAAAAAAAAATCATACCCTGACAAATACTAGTTTCCAGAAAATAGCCCAATTTACTTCAGTACAATTTGAATATTTAATATTAATTAATTATTAATATGTGGTATGTAATATATGATTCAATGAGATGGTAACTGCAGCTTCTGGATGCTCAGTACCTAAGAAAGCAGTGAAAGCTCATGACAAAAAAAACAGCAAGCCATGAACAAGTATCAAACCATTCTGCTGACATAAATAAATTTTAATTCTTTTTAAAGTAATTTTATCTTGGTAGATTTTATGCCAGATCAGGTATCATCCTTCTTCCTGCAGCTGGTACAAGGCAGCTATAAATACATCATTGTGTACTCTGCCAGGCTGACAAATACATGAGCAAATTCTCACATCTGATCTGGTTCAAATCCACAGGGCTTGGCTGGGCTGCAGGGTGCAGATGTAGTGACAAGTATTGATGAGCACAGTCTCACAAGGTAACAGGCACTTTTGGACTCTCCAAAACACCCAGGGCTCAGGCACCAACATCTGGGATCAACACAGTGACTTCCACAAGAGGTTTTTTCTTATTTGAACATATGTAAATGAACAATGTTTCTAATAATTATTGAAATAAAAAAAAAAAAAAAATCTTACCACACACAGTCAAAATCTTTTGGCACATTTTAAATTCTTAGATCTGTTGGGAAGCTTTCAGTTCACTTCAGTGGGGTATAGATTGGGCCTTTTATCTCCTACCTGCAGCTGATTCAGCTCTAGCTTAGACTTGACAAAATCCTGCCAACTTTACCATGTCACTTCATAATAAACTGTTTTTTTTAACTGAACATAACTGAAAAACTCAGCTTGTGATGACTGCTCGCAATTACATTTTCATTTCCCTTCATTGACTATGCACATAAGTGCTGTAAATCTCTATCATTTTAAATTAGGTCTTCAAGGGTAATTTTGGCAGCCAAAGAGAAGTAGGCAACATGTTTGAAGTATTGTAGGATCCTTTCTTCTTAATTTTTTTTTCGATCTTTTGGACTCAGATCAGTCTCAAACAAATTCATTGCTCACCTATCTCAGACGACATTTTAATTGTAGCTTTTAACTACACACACACTAATGGAGGAAAATTGGGTATAAAGTTCTCAGAGTGTACATTCAGATGAAGGGCCTTTACTGTGAATTTGGTTTGCATCACTGAACTTTGTACTACTGTGATACCTATAAATATATTTAAATGCAACTAAGAAACAAGAAGTGCCTCTAAATTAAACTTCCTGGATGTCAGAAGATTTTTTAAAAATTGATTTGTAGAATATTAGCCTTTAAAACCAAAATGCAATTTCATAATTCATGGAGTTATGCAAAAAAATTCCCAAATCTCCATATCTACCACTGCTTTTTGTTGAGCATTTTTGCATTCTTTCAAAAACTCCCACAGTGTGTGTGCATGTATATATTTGTATGCCCAGAGCTAGAAAATGTCAAGGGTCTACCTGGGGTTTTTATTTACTTATTTTGCTTTCAGGCATCAAAAATTTTCTTTTTTTCAAGTCAATACTGTAGCCCTCATAAAAGGAGTTCTCTAGGTGGTCTTTATATGCAAAGCCTCACTGACAATATTTCCATCTGTGAAAATGTTTTAAAAGCACAGAAGGGCGCAAAAAAGGCATGCAAAGAAGGAAAGTTGAATTCTCACAATTCACATCTATATGAAACAAAAGAAAGAAATGTCTACTTACTGCCCTGAGGCTCTTTCCACACAGTACCACATTTGCTAAGGTCCTTTCTTTTCTTCTGTAGTGTTCACTGCAGTTCTTCACATGTGTATAAATGCCAGAGATGTATGCGGAGTAACAGTATTCAAAGGTTTCATGTGTTTGTTGGTGTTTTAGATATGTATACTTTAAAATCAAAAATAACATTGCTGTGGAAACCTTGAGACTGAAATCGGTTTCTTTCAACTTATTTTCTCAAAGTGACACTTTCTGTTGTTGCAGCTTTGCAATATTAATTGCTTAGCTTTTTTCTTCTGGTGAATGATATCTATAACAAACATAACTACTTCAATGCAGCTGAAAGCCATTAAAGTAAAAAAAGTAGGAATCACCCATTCCATCTGCTTTCCATAACAAAGGGATACAAAGACCATATTGAACATTCATTCCCATTTCTCTAAACCGATATTCCCAAAAGAAAAGCCCAATATCCAACCTCAAAATGTGCAACATGTCTTAGGGGCATTAAAAAAGGAAATCAAGACTAAATTGGAAAACACACGCTGCAAATAATGTACAGAAAATTAATTATGTAAATAAAATATTAGAGCATTAAAAATTACCAGAAGCAAACATATTTACTCAACTTTAGTAACTACTTGAAATCAAATGGCAATTTGCAGATGAAGCCATTTGAGGATTTTGATGCCCAAGTATCAAAAAATATCTTTGTTAGATGGAAGTGTCAAAACAGTGCATCTACATTAAAAGCTTTGCAGGAGAGCAGTGTGTCATACATATTGCTCTAAAAACTGAAAGGCTAAACTTTTTAATGACTACAACTACAAAAACACATTTCTAGTATACAACTGTGCAAACTAAAAGAAAAACCATACAGCACCATACTAGGGGAGAATGCAACCATTGGTGCTCAAGCACCCACTGCCATCAGTAGGTGCCTCTTCTGCTGGCCTTGGCTGCACACAAAGGAGTATGTACAACATGTAACCCCTTGCTGCACAGAGCTTCCCAGCTTTGGAGGCAAATCTTGAAACCTGAACTCAACAATTGGAAACCCCCATTTACTGATGGGAAATGTAAATATGAAGGCAAACCTATTAGAGCAGAAAGCAGTGAGAGCAATGCCTTGCACATTAACCACTGAGAAAGGCTTGGAATTATAGTTTTAGACTCTGCTGGAAACTTGATGCATTAAAACACTGCAGAAAACATGCACAAAGTGAATTCATGCAGAAATCTGACAAAATCACTCATAACAATTCCTTTCCTCAAGCCACTAACATCTCATCAGAGCAGCATTTCTTCACTCAAGTTAAAAATCTGATTTTTCACTGAAGCTATGAGTCTAGTATATTTAACGAAATCAGTAACCACGTGATGTTAAAAAGTTACCTAGAACTCAACGAAAAGTCCTAACTGCATTATAAGATATTCCATAAAGCCTAAAATCTCCTAAGAAGTTCTCCAGATTGAAGGACTAAAATAAACATTCTAGCTACTTATTCCTTAACAAAATACTCACATCTACTTTATATTAGAAATTTTATGGAAATTGCCAGAAAGGTCTGGCATCTAAAAGAACCATTTACTACAATTTTTTTGTAATTCATATCACTTTGACTTCCTAACCATACCATCCTACTTTGCACAGGGCTTGGAATTTTAAAAGCTTGTAAGAAGTTATAGTCCTATCACCTGTATTGAAAAATTGTTGCTTGAATTTTGAACACTTTTTGAAAATCCAGAAATAGAGACTTCTATATTAACTCCAGCAGCATTATGCTTCAGATGCAGCTAAAAAACTTATTGCAGAAGTAAGACAACCTGAACCTAAAACATCATACATTATTTTTGTAATCCTAACAATTTAGGATGGGAAATGTAAAAAGTTTGTTTGCTACCTAGCTGTGTATAAAAATCTTACAAAAAGTTTAGAAAAAGCTTTAAATCTGCTCTATATAAAATAAATATCTCCCTTCACCCCCCCCAAAGTTGATACTTGTGTCAAAAACAGAACACAAGGTACTGCTTAGAAAGAGACAAATACAGATTTATTTAAACACCTTGAAGAAGCAAAGGAGGCTACAACTCACCTTTGATAGCACATTATGGCCATTCTAAAGGTGTTTGTTTAATCTTTCCACTAAAAGAAGCAAAAAGACTTATGAGTATTTGTGAACTCAGCGCAATAAAGCTTCCTGCTCTCAGGAAGCCCGGGGTTTCTGAGTGCAGTTTCCCACTCCTAAATAGTATTGTTATTAGTCACACTATTTTACAAAAAATTATAACATTGTATCAGGTTATAACTGCATCATGTTATATAACATGTATCATTGTGTAAGGCCCAAAGACTGTGAGGCACTTCTCTCACTGTCAAATTTTTTTTCCTCCTGGGTTGCACAAAAAACATCAGAGACCTGGTGAGAGTCATGACATATGTAAACTTTCTCATTACCTGCTGAGAACTTCACCATTTCTTGCCACTTTTTAAAGGACTTTTATACAACCTGATGTTACAATCTGGATTTAAACATATTTGTATAGGGTGCCCCTTCCCCATGGCATATTTATACCCTGTGAGCAGTCACTTCTTCAAGCTACTGAAGGGGTATCCCTGTCTCTTCAGAATGGTCAATCCATCGAGTTTTAGAGCGAAAAAAAATGGTTTTCAACCCCCTTCTCTACTCAGTCTCAGGATCAGTCTTTCCTCTAGCAGCATATAAAACAGGCATGATTTTGTTCTTCATTTCTCAAGGCTGAACAAATGAGGTTTTTCCTGGAATCTAAACTAAATTACTGACTAATACCATCATAAACAAAACAACTCTTCCACCCCCCAGTTCTTCAGTATTACTCTTTAAGGACAGTCATAAAGCTGCAAAAAAAGAGACAGAACACTCAATGGCTTTTAAACAAATGCTACCACATTTTAAACATGTGTGTGTTTGCCAAAGCTCTAAACCTCTATTGCTCAAACCACTTGTGGTTTCTCAGCACTTCTTTTTTGAATGATTGTGTCTTTATAAAATAAACATGTTTGAGACTAAATTACTTGTGTGTCTGTTGGGAATAATTATAAAATTAGCTCGTTCTAATTTACACTTGTGGGTTTTAAAAACATAGCCAAATAGCATAGTGAGTCTCCTGGTGAAACCAAAGCCTGGCATGTCAAACATGGTTTAAATCACACACATGGACTTTGATTTTCTCAGTGCTGCAGTCTGATCTCTACAGCAGGCTTAGTCCTTTAGTTTTGACTTCTAATTCTCCAAGTAAGTATTCCTTTTGTAGGTCTCCAGAGACATTAACTCAGCATGCCTACAGGTTGTGCAATATATAACACAAGTAATTCAACTCCAGGCATAGAGCTGTGATTTTCAAAATGTACTATCTCCACGTATGGTTTCAGTAGTTTGCAATACGGTGTTCATCCATAACAGATAAAAGAGCTTTGGTTGCTAAATATCTCAGTGTCCCAAATAGGATGGACAGATGTGCTACAGGTCCACCCACATTACCTAGGAATGTATTTAAGGTCCAATCAACGCTATTCAGGGGAGCAACACGTGATATATTTTAGCTGTGTCCCTCAATCCCACTGATTTCAGCAATCTAAATTATGTTTTTCCAGAAAGAGAAATTATCACATTATCACAATGCTGCTATTGTACTACCCTGGCACAACATGTTACGCTTTAGTGCATTAGGTAGTCAAAGTAACAGATAATAACTTCCAGGGAATTGCAATGACCAACTTATTTCCTTATTTCTAGTAGAATAGCAGAAAATGTTTTCTACTATTCTACTAGAAAACACTGGTTGATGTAGTCAGTATTTTCGTACTTATATGCCAGGATTCACTTAAAATAGTCTCAGTCAGCAACTGGCAACTCTGGCAAATTAAAATCTAATTCAGCTTCCTCCTCTTTTACTCTGGACTTGCCACACAACACCTTTTCAACAGTGGATTTACAGCTCCATGAATCCACAAGATGTACATTTGTGATGAAAATTATTCATTTCATATAATGCCACAGGTTTGTTTTCGCTATCAGTGGCTAGAACTTCTATTTGGCATCCTACAGTTGGCCTCTTTTTGCAAGGCCAGGGGAGACGCAAATGGCACTTTCTGTACCAAGATAAGGTGGGTTTAGTTTCTGTGTTTACATCCTGCTTTTTATCCCTCGAGGCTGCAAAGGTTACATTACCCTGGCCTTGCCACCACTGTTTAACCTTATTTTCATCTTTTCATAAATACTTGAACAAGACTTTTTTTTTTTAATCACATCATAACTAATACTTTAACAAACAGGTTTTCTAAGAACAGTCTGTGGTCTCAGACTTGTTCCACATTTCTCAAGCACTGTAAATCCTCCTTCCTCTATGCTAGAGACTTTTTTTTTTCTGTTTTTTTTCTACCTCTTCTCCCTCTGCAATATAAATATCTCAACAGAATCTCACTCCCAGTCTGACCCAAACATCAATCCAGCTAGGTACAGTAGTAAACCATACCATCAACCTCTTCACTCCCTTCTCCTCCCTTACTAAAAAATAAAAACTTCCTGCACAGCTTCATGCCTTCCACAACACTTTCTGCATTCCCCAGTTTGGGAATACCTGTCCTTGTCCTTGTTATACACACGTGTATTAACACGTCTAGATATACATGTGTGTGCATATATATATGCCTGTATCTATAAATATACATGAATACATGCATATTTATTTACAGAATATTTATATATGTATGTGTCTATTGAACATATCCATATATGTGTATATTAGAATAGACACATCACACACATTTTGGCAGGGTGCAAAGCACTACACCCTACACTGCCACTTTTTAACATCCTCCATGGCACATTTTCACCAGTGCGTTCTCAAGGATTGATTCTTTCTCTAACCCAATAAAAAAGTCAATAGCAAACATTGTATTTAACAGCCTGAACTACACATGGGATATTTTCATTAGCGTGGTTTTTCAAGTGCATTAGAGTTTACCTTCTGGCTATTCTGAAGAATGAGTAACTCGTTCCACTCTGTTCAGCAATATCCACTCCTCCCCCAACCTCCCTCTTTCAGACTCATCACCTTTCAGACAAAAGAAAATGAGCCCCTATGTGAGAAAGAGGTGCATTCCCCAGCATTAAGGTTTTAGATTAAGACACCTTCCGGAGCTGAAAATGGCTTACCAGTAGTCTAGAATGGACTATTTTGTTGGACTATGAAACAGGAAAGGTGACAAAATGTCCCCTTGCACAGTTTTCTACAACAATCAGCCTTTCCCTGTTGATATTTGTTCAAAATTATTACATGCACCTATAAACTGAATCATGAGAACAGTTATTGAAAGACAGTTCCCAGACACAAAACATCACACACTTCACCAGCTCTGTGACTCCATTTGCAGCTTTATACACTCCTGAAAACATAAATACCACTCAATTCTCCACCTTTGACGGAAGAAAAACAATAAATCTTTCCAACTGTAGTTACCGGCTGTTTCAGTGGCCTGGCTTTGTATGTGGATAATTAGATTACAATCAATTAGTGGAAATATCCAAAATAAACAAGTCAAGACAACATCCAACTTCCTGGAAAGTTACACTCCCCCAGCAAACCAAACATTTCAGCAATATTAAAGCTCTGTTCTTATTTTAGGAAAACAGCAATGCTATTTTCCTCGCTTCGTTTACAATATAACACTTATTCCTGCACTTTGTTTCCAAAAACATCACAAAGCAGGTCAAATTCCTTTGAGGAAAATACTATTTCTGGGGACAGCATTTGCTTTCTGACACAGCTGTCTGTTCAAGAAGACTGACCAGAACATGCACGTGCTTGACCATAAAGCAGACAAGTATGGAGAGTGCTGCTGCCCCAAGGGGCTCTTGATTTAAGAGTCAAGGAGGAAAGAATTAAAAAAAAACAAGTGGGGAGGACTGTTGGCTTGAACTTGAACTATGTTTTGGTGAAAAAAAATTACACTGCTCATCATAACTGGGAGAGAATATGTAGGAAAAGTTGAAGGGCAGTTTCTGGCCTTCTACTCCCAATGATCTGTGTTTTCCCAGCCTGAGCTGGCAGCCTGCTGGCACATTCTTAAGCAGGTTTTCAAAGCATTCATCCTACTCTCACACCCAATTTACAGACCTGAACTTTCTGTATATAATATAGAAGCGTATCATGTTGAAAATAAAGCTAAATTAACACTCAAGGGCATTACTGTTGGAGCAGACTGCAGGTAGGAGCACGGAACAGCTAACATTATTTTTCTTCCTGAAGCCTGCAGCCAGTGCAGAAATATTTAAGCTGAAGCAGTAATTATGATACGGGGAAGCATCACAGCTTAACAATAACAACTAATGTTCTGTGGCACTGTGCAGTGATCCTGCCTGTATAGCTCAAGTTCCTGCCATAGCTACACATGATCACCAATTCACACAGCCAGAAACTGAATCTGCCACTCATTATGTTTGGGAATTTCTGTCATTAAATGCAATCCTTAAATCCTGCTGGATAGTGGTAAATACAGGTGTGAACTCTGAGCTCTTCCACTCCCACAAAGTAACAAAAGCAAGCAAAGTGCTGCTGCTTTGTTTGTGCAGCCATGGGAAGAACACACCATAGAGACCCCAGATGTACTGATTTTTTTCTAAATAGAGAAAGAAAAGAAAGTCAAATCCAGCCTATATCTATCTATATATGAGCAAGGCTTAATGGACGTACAAGAAGCATGCAGCAACCTCTAAGAAGAACTAACTTCTGCTCAAGGTTCAGAAAATACAAGAGTACACTGTTCCACCAGAGAATTGTGCTTAATACAAGCAACTGATCCTCACCAGGATGGGAAGAAAAGTCTGCAACCAGCAAGTTAACACTGTAGGTACTATTAAATATTTAAGTTTATGTTCTTTTTTAGATTTATTTATTACTTTACATGAGCTCCCCAGTGTAGGAAAGAAGGGGGGGGGAAAAAAAGAAAGGAAAAAAGAAATCATACTCAATTAGACCCTAACACAGTAAATTCTCATTTCCTTCAACATGAGTTTTGCCAGAATGAGATCAACCTCAGACCATATTAATTTATCAGTAAAATATTATTAATACATTTTCATGTATCTTAGCATAGCAATTTTTCACCCTGCATCTTTAGCAATTTAACACATTCCTTCACTGGGAGTCTACAAGTTCTTCAATAAATGTATCACTTCATCAGGAAATTTTTTTTCTCTTTTCATGATTGATTGAGAACTCTTCCAACAACAGTTTAACCTTTGAGATTACATATGCTGAGTAAATTTAAAAATCACAATATGTGAGTATTTGAAATGATGGGCAATGGTTTCACAAGATGCAAGGGGGAGGAAGGACAGGAGCACCAGGATTAGAAGGATTCTACAGAACTCAAAGGCATTTTCTTATTTATCAGTGGATAAGAGATTAAAGCTAAAGCCTAAATTCCGAAAGTAAAGACTTTGAAAGAACATTTCCATACCAAAAACATTTTAACTGTTTTTGCTAAGCCAGAAGGCTACATAACTCCTAAAGTCTATATATCCATATAATCATAAGGAGATGAAGGTGATTATAGCTTTCTCATCCCCTAAAGTAGCAGAATATATAGTACAGTGAGCACTTGTAAATGCATAAAAACTGCATCCATACATCCAGCATGACAGCGCTGCTTTAAACTACTGATCAAGAAAATTGTGTAAGGCTTTACAGACAAAGCCTCAAAATCAGCTACATCAGCACAAACACATAAAACTGATCTTTGGTCAATCTTCTGATTTCTCTTCACCTTTGTTAGAGTTGTCTTTTCCTCTTTTCCAAACTACTCAACATTCAAGAAGTAGATTTATGCTGTGCTGCTCCTGACAGCCTAAACATCAACATACAACTGGAGCCTTCATTCTACCATCCTGTTAAATGCATTGCTGAACAAGTCAAAAGTGGATCTGCAGATGCAGTCACCAAACAGGCAGTGATTGGCTTGTCTAAAACACATCACCACCTTCAATGAGAGACTGCAGCCTCTATCACAGGACCAAGTAGAAATGACTGTGTATGAATTCCAGCCCCTTTAAACATAAATTGAGCCACACTTATGCTCTCTACCTGCATTGCATGAAGGTCACACAGATGGTCAATGTGCTGCCTGTGTGGTCACTGCTAAGCCAGACCAACCCCACGATTAGCAGTCACATCAAACCTAACCCTACTTTTCAAAATTTGCAAAATGGAAATAAGAAAGAGAGTGCTTCGTAGATTTCTGCAGCAAAAACTAATAAGTAACAAATTAGTAACTAACATGTAATTAAGAGTTCAACACTAAGCTGCATGCTCTACTTTTAAATGTTTCTTTCAGGCTTTAATTCAACACACAAATCTATAAAAAGTCAGACCTTTTGTAGCACAATATGAAGGAAGAGTCACTGAGGATGGCACGTGCCTTGAAATCTCCCAGTTTTATCTCCTTCTCTATTTCTTACTTCTGACAAGCACAATAATTATTTGCTTCTTAATTTTGAAGGTGTTATCTCAATTAAAATAGATCTCAAGGTCCTCCTCTCTTCACATCAGCCTCTGCACTCTCACACTGCTCATACAGAACAGTGAAGGTAGCAGCAGGCAAGCCTACATATTTCTTTGACAACTGCCACAGAGAAAACTCTCCTAATTTTAAGAGCCTTTACTGAGTTTGTGGAAGCAGGATGGAGTGAACTTAGGCAGGCCAGTTCAGTGGCACACGGGAAATATCACAAGTACCAGCAGCAGAACAAATTGCTATCCACTTTGTCATGCTGATCTACAGGTACCTGCTTATCTTCAGAGCCTTTACTGATACCTTCCGTAGAGTTACACATTCCATTCCCAATACAAGTTACATTATCACACATTGCACTTACTACAAAGCACAAAACTTGAGAAAAATAGCCCAAAATAAACAAACCCTCCATTGACAAACTTTCTATGAGCTCATAATAATGAACAGTGTCTTATCCTTATCAACAGATGCTGTCTTACCTTTATCAAGAAAAGCTGAAGTGTCCCTTTCTCCTATTCAGCTCTCAGGAACAAAAGAAATGAACTCCACCCTGCAGGCAAAGAACAATTTTCTACTGATTAGTGATATTCTGAAAAAAAGTTTAAATCCTTACAAAATAATACAGACCTTCCAATTCTTGTACGATACTCAGGCAAATATATGATAATATCTGGAAAAACGCCCACTGATGGCATGTAAGTTGTTATATATTTACTACCTTATTTTAAGAAGTAACATGCAAATGCTCTTATGAACTGCAGCCCACTGATGGCAAAATATTCAACAATACTGGTTTACAAGGAAAAATACCCTTTTATGTATTAGGTCCACTTCCAATATAAGATGGCAATATTGTAACCCATTACACAGTCTTCGATTATTTTTCCTTTTCATCTTATCAGAGGCCCCAGAAGAATGAGATTACATGATACACATGACTAAAAATAATTCTAGATCCCCTAATAATTTACAACTCTTCTAAAGTAAGGATCATCACACCTCCTTGTTGTAACAAATGCACAAACTCAAGCCCTTCCATGGATGTAGGATGGGATTTTTACAGCAACAGAAGTTAGAAGTCTTAGGGTAAGAGCAAGAGTCTCATAAGCAGTAGAGAAACTGAGATTCATTTATTCTGCAGTATAACCATAGAAGTGTTACTGAAGTCCTCAGCAAGCGCAGCTTCAGTCAGCTGCAGAGGACTGAAGGCAAGGCTGGAAAATGAATCATAGAGGGTAGAAGCAAAAGAGAAAAAGGAGATAGAACAACAGCTGCAGAAGGATGATGATGAAGGCTGCGGGAGAATGAGCATATCAAAGCTTGTGTTGCAAGGAAATAGAATTTCATGTGTTGAACAAAAGGCACAAGAGCAGAGAGGGAAGGAAAAAAGGAAGACCAGAGCCTCACTGTATTTGCTCTTTAATTAACTACTCCATTATTACACTAGAATGTGGAGCAGAAATTACTCATTTAGACAGCTTCCCAAAATCTTTACAATCGTAGAGTCATTTAGGTTGGTAAAAGACCTTTACGATCATCAAGTCCAACCATAAATGTCATTGCTTATCTTATCTGAAGTAGTTTTACATATATCAACATCAGTTCAAGAGTTACATAATGGTTCAAGCTCATTCCTCTCCCAAACAGTGGCCAAATACTTATAATTTCCTTCACAGTGCAAGAACACCTAAAAATTTAACAAGGGCATAAATACAACTGACTTGCTGATAATGGGCCAATTCAAGTAGCTGTTCTTGCTCCTACAGCTGGTTTGTCATTCTACAGTTTTAATAACCTGATGTTTGAAAAGAAAAATTAATGTTGTTTGTTATTAAAGAAAATACCCAGGTAATTAAGAGGTACTAATCAGAAGTTATATTTTAAATATGCAATTAGTTCATAATGACATCGTTATTTCACAGCATACATTACCATTTCTTTTTTTTTCCGGGATAAAAGAAAATCTCCATGAATTTTGTTTTTATTCTGTGAACAGTCATGTATTAAAAAACATACTGAAGTGAGTTGTGTTCCTTTGGTTTTGCTTCTAATTAACAGAGACCAGCTGCTAATGGTGAGTCTGTGACCCCAAAAATGCCTCTAACTTTGATATCTTGGAAGCTCACATGCATCTGTAATATACAACATATATTAAAACCAAGAAAAAATTACTGCCTTTAGTCAGTAAGATTCACTGGAGAGATTTTGAAAGCTTCCTTTGCATTGCTGAGTGTTTTCAAAAGGGCACAAATATTAGGCGTTCTGCTTTTTCACATGCACGAATTTGTGCACATAAGGTCATATCTATTCTGAAATACTCTGTCAAATTGTGTTTAGACATTCTAGAGGTTTGTCTAGTGTTTACACAGAGTGCCAGGTAGAAAAGGATAGGTTTAACAATTTATTTTCAATCCACTCTGTACCAGTATTTCATCACCGAATTATTTTAACAGCACACATTTAACAGAGCAACTTCCACCAGCATCAAAAACTTTCCCAAGTTAGTAAACCCCCCTGAGCAAATTCTCCTGGCCTCTTCCAAACATTCACAAAGTTCTGGAGCTGCCACAGCATTCTCCTTGCATCCAGCCTGTGCCAGGGACTGACAACCCTGACAGTGAAGAGCCTTTTCCTCATGTCCCATCTGAATTCATTCACATCGGTCTGACTCTGTCCTCCTACACAGTTAAAAGAGCGGTGAGGACCTTATTGGGAGCTTGCAATTTATGCAAGCAGTTACATTCCCACAATCTTTTTCTGAAGGAGTTTAGACAGGGTGGTTGGCAGTAAAGAATGACAGCTTCTTCCCTTAAGCTCCCACAAACGGACAGTAATATCCTCCTCAATTTCGCCATGCCCAGCAACAGGCTAAAACATCATAGGGATATTTTCACATGACTTTCCTGTTTTCTAAAATCTCTGGAAACCATTTTCCTAGATCTTTTTTCTTGACTCTATCCTGCAGACACCAGGGATTGGTTTAAAGTAGGTGAACTCCACAGGTAAATGTCCCCAATAATCACAGCACAGCCTCTCCTACTTGAAACAATTTCCATTTACAACCTTCAAGCATATGATTCTGTCTTATTCTTAAAGGAGTCCTTAAAAGTAAAATTTCCCATACTAAGCTAATGTTAAATATACAAATGGTGATGTATTTCACTATAGACTGACAAGACTGGTCTCTATTCCTGCTTTATCCATAATACTGCATGTAAGCTCCCAGCTTCCAAAAAGTATGTTGTCCTATTTGAGAATGCTTCTCACTCTTCTGCTTAACTGACTCAATTTTTTCTGATTGTGATCTACAGGAGTCGCCTAGCAAACAAATGGTTCTGCTGACATTTGGCCGTATGTTACCTCCATGGGCTAGGTTAAAAATGTGAAGACCTTCCTTCATTCTATTCTCAGAAAGACAGAAAAGAAGAGAATGAGTGAAAAAAAAAAAATTAACTGGTACAGTTTACACTGTGCTTTACCAGACCAATACAGCTGCAATTTGACATCCATGTGCCTGGTGTATAACCAATAGAAGAGCCAAGGATGTCAATGCCCATAAGAATGTGAAGAGGATTCAGTTAGCATTTACGCTAAACTGCATAAAAACACTTGTATAATTTTGAGTTAATTTTTCTTTCCTCTTGACCCTGCAAGAATAGACACAGAAAGGTGAACTTAGCTCTGACCGATACAATCCAGGATTTCACAAATAAGCTGATATTATTACAATGAAAATATGGGAAACACTAAAGGAACCATAAAAATGTCCTGTTTCATAAGATAAGGAAGCTTTTTGCTACAAATTATATTTGTTTTGACTTCTTAAATGAAGCTAAATAGTATTTTCATTGTTCTTTCACAGCTCTTCTAGAAGGAGCAACTGCTCTGACAACCCAAGGACCAAAGGCTCCACAGCCACTGACAGGAAAGTGCCCTTTCCCCCTCCTGCCATTTGTCATCCTTACAGGCAAAAGCTGAGAGAGAAGCACAGATTGGAATGATTACATAGAAAGTTTGGGGCTAATTAAATACATTACTCAGCATCAATTGTATTTAAAATCTATGGAGAAAATTAATAGGTGCCTTCAGAAAGTTTCTAAGGGAGATAAATTACAGAAAAGTGCTACAGCATGAGGAATACAAGCTTTCACTTGAAGCAGCCTCCACAAGACATTAAAAAAGACCAAAAAAAACAACAACAACAACAACAAAAAAAACCCACCATGCACAGAAAACTTCACGAGTATCTTTTTGTAACATGTGAATATTGCATACAGAAATACATGGTTTAATTGTGGAAACCCAGATAATTCTTCTGGACAATAGTTTTCAACAGTGGCTTCAGCTCTCAAACTACCCAACATTATGGTAGAAAGAAATCAATTCAATGCATTTGCAGCTGTCTCTACCTACCAGTTTTATAAGGGAAAATTAGAACTGCAGTACAGACGAGCTGGTAAGTAGGCACATGAATCTAATTACAAGTAGACAAAAAAAAATTATCTGAATATAAATCAATTCTTCCCCTCCTAATAGACTACATGATTTCATATGACAGGATCACATAAGATACTGCTTTTACTAGGACTGGAGCAATTTGAAGTTCACAGTTTTCTAGTGGTGTATCAGTGAGACAAACAGAGGTTCTAAACAAAAAAACAAACCAAAACAAAACAAATACACCCAGCAAAAAAATACCCAGAAGATCCAGCAAAATATTGAATTGACATTAATCTTTATCTGTGAAGAACTGAATCTTGGGAGGACAAGATTCTAGCAGGAAAGTGTAACCAGTGACCATTACAATCAGTGACAAATGTGAAGTCTTATATTCCACCCCCCAGATAGTCAAACACTAAAGGAAACTGCAGCACATAGTGATAAGATGCTGACAATCTGCCACCTTAACCATAATTCACAGAAAAACTCTTCTCCATAGGTTTTCTAGCTTTCCTATGGCTGCCAGTGTTTAAGCTGTCAGGAAAAACACAAGTGCCTTTCTTACAATATTGTTACAAAATACAGTTTTGCTATCCACTGAATTCTCACCTATTTCGATGCATTTCTTATTACTTCCAATTTTCTGTACTTATTGTGCTAATTAGTTTACAAATTAGCACCATCTGAGAGATTCTCCAAGATGCAGGCACTGAAAACACCACAGGTGATCTATGCAATGAAGCCTTTGTCTTGCTCATGCTTTCCCACATCCATGGCTCCGTGCCATCCAGGCATTCACACACTGAGCCTTCTTTGCTCATTGTTAGGATGACAAGCACCTATCTAAACAGAGTATGAAACACGATCCGTGTGTTTTCCAACTGAAATCCAACAAAAAATAAAAAGACACTTCAGGCTGACTTCTGAAATAATATGTTCAAATATTTTCTTAGTACAAAACGAATAAGCTCTGCTCCTCCAGTTGGAAAAGTCCCTGCAAAGGCACTGCAAAGATAAGGGACACGGGGAATGTGGCTTCCGTATTTGCTGTCACCGTTTCCATGGCACACAAGTACCACAAATCAGATGCTCAAGGAGTAAAGTTTAATTCATAATTCATGCAGGTAGGTCAGAGTTATCCCAGGATTAATGAGCTACAGCACAATCGTAAACAACCAAGACAAGGACCAACATTCCTTGATATTGTAATAGAGTCTGTGCTTGGGGTTTTTGAGGTTTTGGAGAGAGTTGTTGGCTTCTTCAGGGTTTTGCTTTTCTTTGTTTTTCAAATGCAAAAATCTTTGATATTTAAAAGTCTGAGAAGCAGCTTCAATATATAATTAATAATCAACTTGAATTCAGATTATATTAATCTCAGTACAGGCAGAAATGCAGTTAACAGTTACTCCATGGAAAAGAAACCTAGCAATTAAGCATATGTAATTGCTTAAATCAAAGTCAACTTCTAAAGATTTTGAACAGTCTGAGTACAAACAAAATGTGACAGTAAAAATATCCCTTAAGTTTACATGGCTCTACTGAGACTTATCGGACTTGTCAATATTAGAATATTGTATTCTAGCTAGTCATGAAATTAATACTTGAGACATTCTAGTGCTGTTTTTAACTCCAAAGCAGAGGAGAAAAGGCACTACAAAAATCATGTGTGTTGACATTATGAGTCATTTATATATGTGCTTTAAAGTAACTACCAGTATTATTTTAAGGCACATAAGTTTAAAGGGAGAGTCAAAAAATACATTTCAAAGGACTAAGATGAAGAATGTAACTGTGGCTTCCACCTACACTTAACAACTGGAAATTCAGTTCCAGTCTCAGGCCTAGAGTGGGTCCAAAGATCTATTTTGTTCTCTACACACAAACTGGCTGGCACTATTGGTAAAATGCTGGGCCGGTGTAGCTACATTTTCTGTGTAGCTACAGCTACGTGGAGCTGATGGGGGCTATTATTAGAGACGAAAGGAGCCCTAGGCTATAGGCTGTAAAGGAGAGTGGGATGTGCTCCCTGAAATTTGTACTGATACCTACCTGAAGCATGCTGGAGAAGACAAAACACAAAACTCTAGGAAGCTGATGACAAATGCACATATGAATATTTGAAGGGCATTTGACATACTGGATGTCAACTCAATAATGTCCCCAGAGGGGACTAACAAAGCTGAAATACACATCAGGTCTGAGGAAGGACACCCGAGGAGCAGCAGGTGCCCATTAGTCAGCTGCACTCTCCTGCAGTGAGTGCTTATGCAAGAGTGATTGCTCAATTCAAGTACCTGGCTGAGGACAAGCAGCTCGCAGGTGCTCCTCCCAGAGACACCCAGGGCCACATCTTCCCCACCTCCCATAGCTGTGCCACCAGGATCCCCACGACAGTGGTCCAAAGAGGAACTGTAAACCCAACCCCCTTATCCTTACAGGGTGAATGCACACCCTGCATCATAACGTGTCATCCACGAGAAACAGAGAGATGGTGCCCTAATGAGCCCATCTTCTCAGTTTAATCTGTAAATCAGTGTTGATACAGTAGGCCATAACCATGGAATGCCTATTAAAGCAGAAAAATATTTATCCAATACAGCGTTCAATTATGGGTGTGTTCTCTGTAAATTTGAAACCTTCCATTGAAGCAACAGGATTATGAAAATAGTGAAATAAGTTAAAATTATCCATGCATATGAGCATGCCAACGTGAAAAAATAACTATAATGGGACAAGGCCACCAAAAAGAGCTAGAAAACTTCAGTGTTTCTTCTCCCTTTTTAAACAAGGCTAACAATGTAAATAGAGAGTGAGAAACACCCCGAGAAGTGAGAATTACAGTCCATTACAGGCTGAAGCAGTGAAAAACAAGCCAAAATATCAGCATAAAAATCAGAGTAAATTCTAAATTCTTATTTACACGATGTGTTATGACTTTTAAACAAGGAACACAATCCTTTCTCTCCTATTTTCAGACTTCATACAAATTTCTGCATTTTCCACTAAAATACCGCCACATACAATAAATAAAACACAGTGAATTGGGGGGTGGAGGCAGGGGGACACGACAGAGACCCCCTTTCTGAAAGGGCAGAACCACATTGCCATGTATGCTACAAGACAAATGACAGCCAGACCATCTCCATTTATGAATAAAATTCATTGCCTTGAAGGAAGGAGAGAAAAGGTGGGGGGGCAGCTTTCCATTGCAACTTGGGCATATAATGGAATTTCAAACTAGATGGCCAAAACTAACCAACCACACACATGAAAACAAACACTGCTGGCTTGATGAAATCTCACAACAGCAGTAAAAGACTGGAGTACAAAGTCATTTGTGAACCAAATGGTTCAAACAGAAAAATGCACCTCACTACAGCACAAAGCAAGTTACTAATTCACTGCAGTAGAAAAGCAATTTGAATCTTGGAGCATGTTTCCTTTTGCTTTTGTTTACTTTGAAGTTGAATGATTTTAAACTACGTAGGCAGGATACTAAATAACAGTCACGGGGTTTCTGTGTATATATATTGCATATGTGTAAAGATGCATTTGAAAATTATATGAAGATTGGGAATGATTAGAAGCCTTATGCCACAGAAATGTTGCACAGGAATGAAGAATGTATAACATTACTCTTGAATTATTAAGGGTCAGAAGGTCAGCCCACGTATGCAGACCTTTCCTCTAAACAAGGTTACCACAGTGACCTCCTCAGAACTGCCTGCATCCTGGTTATTTTTGCCCATCTCCGCTCCAGGTTTTCTGCATAGTTGGAATTCCACAGATGGTCCCCATCGCCCCCGAAGAAATGCTCTTTCCAGATGAATTCCCCTGAACAGAACTTCATTTCTTTAACAGCAGAGGGATATTTTCCAGAAATTCATGATTCCCAAAAGCACAACAACTGGCTAATATTTGGTCATTCCATCATCTTAGAAAACATAGTAGAAGTACAAAACATTTCAGAAGGCACTGACGCTCCAATAAATGCTGGAAGATCTCTGACCAGCATTTGATAACTGTACATTCAAGGATTTGTGAGTCACTTCTCATAATTTCAATATAAATAGTGTATTTGCAGTAAAGCCTACGCTAATGTCATACTTCTGAAGTTTTAGTCCACTATTTCAAACATGGTGTTCTAATGTCCTTTGTTAAACACACAGAACAGTCAACAGTTCAATACTCCAGTCTCTCCCTTTTCTTTCTATTTCATTTGTTGATGTTAATGATTTGCTAAGTTGATTTCCCATCAACCACAGCCTCTGTGTTTCTCAAAGTTCCTTAAAGATTACTTCAGTAACAAAAGACATTATGACACGAAGATAAAAGCAAAGATATCCTAGTATATAATTTTCCAGCTGAAGGGCCACGCCTCAACACACACAGCTGTGCCCATAAGCTCTCTTCATGCCATCACAGTGCTTTTCGAAGCATGCACATGCACCCTTCAGCAAAACAACCCATACTTATCACAGAACATTTGCATTCAGATTCCGTGTTTAGCAACCCTTTTCCAGGATCTCTGCTTGCATCTCTGGTGAAATACTGTAATTCCTGCATTATATATCCATTCTACACAAGGAACAAAATACAGGTTTCTTCCTTAAAAGAAATTTGGTATAATTAATAACAGAATCATTACTAATAAAGAAATAACTTGTCTGTATGCAGAGAGGATGCTCATCTTTCATACATGCTAAGTGGACTTACTAAGTATGTTTTTCAGGAAAGAGACGAGAAATCCCGTAACCCAAGATGACACAGAAACGTATATAAGGAAGATCTTTAATTTCCTACATTACTATAACACTTTAAAGGGAAGTCATCAAAGAGAGGTAAGCATAAATAGAATGTGAATAAAGGAAATCTTGATTTAATAATTGATTTGTAATCTTTGCGTTTATACTTCACTGACCTTAAAAAAAAAAATCTCATTTTCACTGCGTGCTGTAACCACTGTAACAAACATTAACTACACATCAACTTAAAACAGGATTTAAAAGCAATGAAATAGCTCGCTAAAGATACCTTAGGTGAGTGGTAAAATGGGTTCACCCAAATGCTCTTTGATTCAAAATGAAGTTGCTGACTAAAAAATTTCCATGAGAAAGGTTTCCCCCACTTGTGTTTCAGATTTTTAAAGATTTCAAGTTCATTGCCCCTAAGCCTTGCCAGGAGCTTCACAGATGAGTATCATCATCTGCCTTAAAATAAGATTTTGTTGAACAATTAAAAAACCAATCATGAATATATTAAGCTGGCACCTGCTGAGATTTTTAAATAAGCCATGGTGAGCTCCTGCCCCTTGGTAGCACCTTTACAAATTGCTCCTCACCTGGGTCAAAACTCCAAATGCTTTAACTGTTAGAGGCTGCAGGATGGGGGACAAAAAGTCCTTCAACACCACTGAAGGCTGGTATAAACCTGCCTGGTAACTCCCACTGTATTATCTAATAAGATAAAATAAGCTGACTTCAGGCTTTTCTCTAATTCTAAATTTAAGTTCTCCGTTACAGACTTAGCTGTTGAAAATTAAGACGGTAACTGTTCAACACTTTCCTGAAAGACTGAAATTCTGGTTTACCCAAAGCCAACACACACTTTTTTTAAAGAGACACACCAGACCAAATTTCAAAAGGCGAATCACTTTTAAGTGAAGGTTTTTCTTGAAAATATACTAGAATTACCACCAATCTTGAATCTTTAAATAAGATTAAATGCTCTACTTTTGCTATACCACTCTTCATATTTGCAGACTTTTTATTTTTACCTTTTCCAGCAATTTTGGCAATGCAGACAGACAAATGATTTTTCTTAGTTTTCCCTGCTTCCATTGTAGCTGACTCAGGCTTGGTTTCAAACGTCTGCAAAATATATTTGATGTCTGGACTACTAATCCACAGAGGTTTCTTTTTCAACTTGTTTCCTTGGAAGGCGATGGAATCAATTCTATTACTGTTATTTTCAGGAAAAAAAATTGATAGAAGTTCAAACAGTCCTGTTTTGTTTTAAATAGAGCCAGCCTTTGAAATTCAACTACCTGCCAGTGGTCTAAAATGCCTTTTTAAGCAGTTCACATAACACAGCAAGTAATAAACATAAGGCAAAACTTTAGCAAGTATGAAAAGATAGGGAAACACCCACATGCCATTACAGCCTGTTTCGACCTACACATACAATATAAATCAAGCATAAGGTAACAGTAGCTTAACTAATTCTATTAATCTCTATGAGTAAGCGTTTCATTTGGCCATTTTCACATCCTGTAATTATTCCAGAGGAAACGCAGGTTAAAGGTTCAACTAGCACTTAAAATGTCTCCTAAAACATAATTATATATACAAGACTTAGCCTGTGGGTAAAACTGGGAAACCTACAACACAAAGCATTTATTTTTCCCAAATAAACTGCTGAGTCCAATTATAACAATAACACTTTTTTTATCATTATTAATACTCGGTTCTATGCAAAGTGTATCTCAAGAGGAAAAGCTATCTGTAGCTGCACAATTTGGGCCATAAAGCCTTAGTATTCAGCCATTAAAAATGGTTAAAACCGATTTATGAGCCCCCTCCTCCAGTTCACTCAAAGGAAGAACCACAAAAGCACAGTCAGAGTTGTCAATTGCTCCATGTTCTGTAGGGGATCACTGCAATGGCACAGGCTTCAAGGGCAGCCTTGTTTGCTTAATAGTAAAACATGGTTTTAAAAAACACAAAATATCTATTTGCTTTTTTGCTTTCAGCACAGAAATTGATTTCCAAAGATGGAAAGGGAGCTCACCGACTGTGAGACTGTGCATGCCATAATGTACCTTTTTATCTAAACTGCTCTTGGGGAAGAAAAACAAAACAAATCAAACAAACAAACAAAACAACTCCAGCAACCAAAAAAACCCAAAAACAACCAACCAACCAAAAAAAAAACAAAAACAAAAAAAACAAACAAACAAAAAAAACACAACAACAAAAAACAAACAAACAAACAAACAAAAACCAAAAAAAAAACAAAAAAAACACAAAACAAAACAAAACAAAAAGACAAAAAAAAAACCAAACAAATAACAGAACACCAAACCCACCAAAAAAACCAACAAAACAAAAAAACAGAATAAACTAAATAACTCCATGAATTTAAATTACCAGCCTTACAGTAGGAAAAGGCTGAGAAGAGGTGAGCATCCAAAACAGGCAGGAATTCAAGTCAAATAGATAAAATACTTCAAGAGAATCTTGCAACTTTTATCTACAGAGCCCATTAATCTTCTTCTTCCTATTAAATATGCATCGTGAGTGCTATATACGGTATATTTTAATTTGAAACAAAGACAGTCAATTGTATTAATTTGCTATTGGCAATTTATAGAGCACATTAATAAAAGGCTATTTGTTGTTATGAAGAAGGCTCTGATTCTGCTCAGCCATGGTCTCTTGATTTTTGGACGTGAAATCATCAACACAGCGTGTTCATAATGAAGCCTTTAAGCACCAATTCAAAGTCTGTGTTCTGGAAAACATCATCTTCTCTACTTATTTTAAGAGGTGCAATTAATGGAACCTGGCAAGCAAGTTCCAAGACTTTAGTTTAAAAGTTTTTTAAAAATTCAACCTGAAAAAGCCCATGAAAGGAATATCAGTGCTAAAAATGCTCTAAGTTCTCAAATTAGTAAATACTAGAATTAAGGCTGTTCATGAAGCATGAATTTAAACCTCATATCTATTCATTTCAATGACTTTGCCCCATATTAAAAAGCAACCCACCTATGCAACCAAGGGGGAAAAAAGAGACAAACCAAAATATCCGAAGCTAAACACCAATGCTCTTGTGACCATCCTGTTTCAGACAATGCAAAAATCTATGAAATCGCTGTAGCACTTCATATAAAAAAGATTGTATAAAAACACGAAAAGGGGAGTTTCAAAAGATAATGCATGGCCACTATAGTGTAAAGCTGGAACTTAAATACAAAGCAAAATGACCATATTATATACTGTGAAAGAATTTTGGTTTACATATTTTTCCATTATTTATTTTTCAAAACATTCCACAGTTTTAATATAAAACCCCAAAACCACACTAACTGATTTTGACATATTTTTAGAGTTCTCCCAATGTTTTCCTTTCCTTGGCAATTTTTCTTCAGACTTGTATTAACATCTCATTCACCAACACAGACAGCTAATGGATTAGTACAGGTATCTGCCAAAGGTGGCAAGCACCAAAGTATGGGCAACAGAACAAAGCCCAGTATATGTTTTATGTTTTGGACACACTTCCTAAATGTTTTAACCTTCCAACATCCAGACATACAGCAAGATCAGAGAGCATCATGACAGGATTCCCCAAGTATCTTCTACAAAGTAAAGCATATAACTGTGTATTCAGTAAGATACCTCTTTGCCACTAAATCTAATTTTCTGGTTGCTCCTCACTTAATCCAGTTTATATTGATGACATCTAGGGGATGAAGAGGGAATGGAAGTGTCAAAATGTTGTTTCTCCAGTTCCAGTGTGAGGAAACAGTAGATAACTCCAAGGTCTCCCTGACCTTCCAGCACTATGGGGCAATCTTTACACAAAGACTGTGTTTTCACACAGCTCTTGCTCTGTACAAGGCACCGATCTTCTTGTTAACACTTAGTATTCAGGCATTTTTATCCTACTTCCCTTTTGCCAGAAAAACTATTCATGTACAATGTAATCCCAACACAGCATAGGATACTGTCCGAAACATAGGTCTGTTTTCTCAGTCCATTTCCCTTCCTTCTTCCTTGCTCAATGAGAGTCCCTGGAACAGGTTGCCCAGAGAAGCTGTGGATGCTCCACCCGAGGAAGTGTTCAAGGCCAGGCTGGATGAGGCTCTGAACAACCAGGTCTGGTGGAAGGTGTCCCTCTCTGTGGAAGGGGGGTTGGAACTCAATGGTCTTTAATGTTCCTTCCAACCCAAACTATTCTATGATTCCATGATCTTAGTGACCCTCTAGACTGGAAATGGGAATCAACTCTCTGCATTAATAATACTTTCATTTTGATGGTAAAACTGGTAAAAGAGATGGGCTTCAACATTTTGCTTGCTGGCAAGAGTCAAGTTCCATTGGTTTACAGTAGGAACACCAGAAGCAGCTTAGCTTAAATCATATTTGCCCATGGTAGACTCAAGATTTCCCTTCCTCTTTCTATTCCAGTACCAGTGAGTTACTACATTTACACAGAACCACATTACTGCCACTGAACTCTGGTGAGTCCATCGCAAACATTCATTGCTTGTTTTTTCCTCTCTGTCAGTGCAAGAGGAAACCCTGCAAACTTTCAGTATGACTCAGGAGAAGAGCTGAAGTCAGTGAAGATGATGTGAATTATTCAAGCATTCCAAACATGTCTCTTCTCAAACATCAGTCACTTGATGCATCCAAAGATAAGACATATATTTTAAGAGAAAGGCATGTGGCAAAAAAAAATGAAAACGTTTACATGGAATCAGAGTTTATATGGATTCAGACGTCTCTAGCAATAGACCTTATTCAGCGTGCAAAGATTTTATAAATTGAGTGCTACTTTTTCTTAAAGCATAAGGCATCTACAAAATTTGCATAAGAAAAATAGTATTCAATTGATATATAAGAATACCAGAAGTATGCTGATACTCAAAACTGGGGAAATGACAGTCAATTAGAAAGAAACATTAATCAAAACAAAAACAGTATGAGAATGCATTCACTGTCAAATGTAAATTTTTCTTTTTTTGAAGAAAAATATGACAGCACGCACCTGTTGTTTTCAACCTTACAACATTGCTAATGAAAAGGTGCCAATGCAAACAAACTCACGAACTCTCCACACTGCTGAGTAGAAAGAAAGCAAGGCCCTGATTCAGCAAGCACCTACTTTTGCTGGAACAGGTTACCCACCTTGAAAGTTCAAAGGAATGTCTCACCCAAAATGAGCTGTCAGCCTACAACAACATTTCAACACTTGGGGCTAAAACAGGAACCTAGGAAAAAGTCACAGCAACACTCTATGCTCTATGAAGAAGTGTGATGTATACTTTCAGTTGGGGAATGAAGTTCCTTGTTATTCTTGTCACAGATGGTCTGTCAGGCTCAGTCACTGCCCACTGGAGCAGCTATTGGCCACGGGGTTGCTGCAGCTGCAGTTTTAGGGCAGAGTTAAAACTGATAGCTGTTCACTTCTAGAAGATGCTCAGTGCTGCTGACGGTGAGGATGGTATGCTCTGTAAACCACAAGTTACTTCAGCTCTTCTGTACACAGGTACTACACAGCAGGACAAGTGTTAATCAGCACCAGTTTATAATCCCCTATCCAATATGTCCCATAATTATCTTCCTCAAGAACACCACTGTCACAAGTTTGTTGACCTACTTGTGCAAGATGGAAAACAGAAAATAACCACCTGGAAATTAGCTATACGGCTTTCAATTCCCATTATTGACAGGAAAGAAAGGATGGAATGAGCAAATTAAACACTTGCACTAATTATTAGTGCTTCAGAACTTTTTTCCTAGAAGATCAAAACCTCAAACCCTAATCAACGGTCATCATCAAAACACGATTCCAAGAAAGCAAGAAAATCTCCAGCTCTTGTCACCACAATCCCATTTGACCTAGGAGCAGATGCAAAACAGCCCTGGGCCTTCTGCAACCAGCCTCCACACAAGCCAGGGCTCTATCCCCAAGTCCTGCAGCCACAGCATCACAATTCCCTGAAGCACCCCAAGCTACTGTAGCCACTTCTGATGCAAAGCTGAGAATGTCTCTGGGCTCTAAAGCTTAGCTGAGTGTTTTAAAAATACATCAGGTTGAGAAGGGAAACAGAAGCTTGCTAGATCGGCTCACCTCTGCTTATCTTAAACGCCCTGATCACTAGGAAGATATTTAGAATCTTAAAACATATGGGTGTCTTCCAGATTTCTTCTGCACAACCTGCAATTATAAAACCAGATTTCATAAAAGGATTTTATGGATTCAATAAAAGCAAGCATCTGGTGTCTTCTTAGATTTCATTTTTCAGAAGAGACCTGCTCACCTGTAAGAGTACTTCCCATAATTTTGTCCTTTGCAGAATACTTAAATATGTATGGTTTGATTTACTGAGTACTTTCCAGTTTCATTGTTACCTCACTGTACAGATATACAAACCCCATCCATCTAAGCCTGCAATCTTTTATTACACTTGTGAAACTCCTTTACAAAGAAAATCAGGCTGACAGTTACATGGACAGGCAGCAGAACTACAGCAGGCACACTACACTGACAAAGTGCTTTTTTAAGAAACAGAACTGAAGAAATGATGATGGCACTGACATTAAATAGCAATTAATAGATATGAAGCAGTAACCTTCGGGCTGAAGAAGGTGGTTTACAACAGGCAAAAACATGTGACTGTCAGGTTGAAAGGCTCAGTGTTTGAGAACAATTCGTTTGGGTTTGTCCACGTCTCAACATATACACAGAAAATTTCAGTCCCACAAAATCGCTGTATTCCATTTTTTGATAATTCCTCTTGCTTCACAAATTAATTTTTGTTTCCTTCCACTGTGCAAATGCACACAGAAACTGCCTCACAAGCACGTAAATAAACACAAATACATACTTAATTTTTTGAATCCTTGATTTTGCCCTGCATTCATTTGTGAATGTTGCAAAGTGAAATTTAAGTCGTGTACTTCAGCTAAAGTATTCATAATACACTCCAGAACATACCAAGACATCAAGCATCAAGAAAATAAATCAAATGCATATTTTTTTTAACTACATCAATCAGTATTTCTAGATAAGAAAGCATCTTCTATGGTAGGCAAAAGGATAATTCAGCTGTTGCTATTAGCTCACCTTCTGGTAGTAACTTCCAGATACCACATCATATGATTTAACATGATCCTCAACAAGTTATTAATTATTTGACATTTACACTGGTGCCATTAGTATTAATTTTCAGTTCTCATTCTGAAGGACAAGGATTTTAATCTAATAATTACATTACTAAATAGGATACTAATATTAATTATCAAAGCAACTATTATTTTAACATTATTATAAGAGTAATTATTTGTACAACTGGGCCTTGCAACTCAAGAGGATAGAGCTGATTTTGAGTTACGCAAATGCTATTTTTTCTGTGTATTTTTTAATCTTTATAACAATTAGTTTTCTCTAAAGACTGGAGGTTCAATAGCTGAATTTGAAAAATTTGGCTTCACTCTTTTTACTCACCTGGGTGAATAAATCCTGCTCCCACAGAGAAGAGAATAATTTTACTTCCTTATTATCAACTTCCTCTGAGATACAGAAAGTCCTCTTTAAAATACTGCCAGGTACTAAAAACAGATTTAGCATTTTCTTAAAACAGGAAGATTTGTAGTAGGACATGAGCTCCCCATTATCCATCTGTTTCCAGCCGGTTTTATTCATATTACTAAACTTTCCAGATGTTGTGCTCTTCATCCTTTGTCCCTCTGGAATGATAAACTATGTTCCTCTTACAACCTCTTTATATCTACCCTTATATTTAAACATTATAAATAATTTTGAAATGAGATGTGTGTTAAATTCTTATTTTCTGTAGAGATTTCCAAGACCAGTATTCACCAATTTCCTCTCATGAACTACCTACCAGAAAGAAAGAAAAGGATGGAGTGTGCTTCTTGGTGCAGGGATTTGGGCACTGGGGAGCAGCAGCATGGGGTTAAGTCAGCTGGAAATAAAACTAGAGTTAGTTCTGCCTCCAGTGAGCCATTTATACATATTGAAAGGAGGAGAAGCAAAGAAGAAAACAAATGCCAGACCTGCAGGTGTGCTAACAAATTAAAACTGGAGCAGGAAAAGAAAAAAATCTGCTATATCCTTTCAGCCGTGCCTCACCTCAGCACTGGCTGTGATGTAACCTTTCTTCTAAGGGGAGCTGCACACAGTCTTACCCATAATCAGGCAGTGAATATCTGCACAGGATGGCATGACTCTGCTCCTGACCCTGACCAGCGCCAGTTGTCACCTGGAACAAAAGTCTCCAGGCTATTAAAAGATGGAGAAAGGAAAAGAACTGGCTTCTCCCTTGAGCACAAACAGTAACTCAGAAACAGACATTATCTGCAACTATGAAGTACATTAGAGTTTAAGAGTTTGCAATGCTACATGGTACTGTCTTCTGGTCTCACAGGAAAGCATTGAAGAGAAGGTTATTCAAATAAATAATTTGTGTTCGTCTACCTGCATGACTTCTCTCAGTATGAGTTATCATAATGCACTGGAAAAGAGAGTACTTGGGAGGTTGTCATGTGCTCTGCGTCAAAAAAGTCAGAATCATAAAAAGTCTTCTCAAATCTCCAAATGGTATTTTATTTCTATGTGTTCCACTTGAAGCTTTCCATATCTAATAAAAATTCTGTTCTTTCCTTTATGAACAACAAGAGTTTTTATATTATGTTACCACATTCCTTCAAACTAAGAAGAAGAAGAAATTGAGTCATGTAGCTGAGGCATCAGTACTTTAACACACTGGAGAGAGCTTTCCACAGAAACTGCACGTACTTCTTTTTTTTTTTTTTTTAATATAGAGAAAACATAAACCATGATGTTGATAGGTTCATGCTGTAAGCATGCTTTCCAAAATGAAAAATCACTATAAAAGAAGCAAGCTTCTGTGCTTTGTATCCACAAAATGGAGCAGTGTACTTTTATGGCTGCATGAAATTGTTTTCCTGAGAGAAAAGACCAAATGGAATGGAAAGATTGTCACATCCAAGACTTGTGCTCATCATGGATATATACTCTGAAGCAGAGCAGAGCAACCTCACAGACAACAAGAAGTCTGTGTATTCAGAGCAAGGAAAAAAGAAGTGTTTTGAGACACAATTGAAGCATTGAAAGACAATACATAACTCAAACACAAATTCAAAAACTCAGGAAGATCTTGTGAGACAGAGGACTCCACAGAAGCACCCTGGCAGATAAGGTCTTTGATTTGGAGTTTACTCTGGCTTACAAACACTTACAAACCTAAAGACACCTCTAGAAAAAAACTGACATCAAGTATACTCCATGGACAGATTTTATTGTCCTAATGCTTCTTTTTTTATGATCACATCTCCAACCCTATACCATGAATTTAACCCTTTTGCTTTGTTAGAAGAAAGCTGCCAGTTCTTTTAAAATTGCTTAGTAACTGAAGTCCCCTGAGCAAGTACCTTGCCTAAGGCAGTAAATATAAAACGTGTTATGGCAAACCAATACTGGCAATCCACAGCAGGCTTGGGATCTGAGAGTCTGAGCCACAACTCCTACATAGCTTCAAAAGGCAGTTTGCTTGTTGGTATTATCAGCTCTCAATATTAGGAGAA
This sequence comes from Rhabdornis inornatus, assembly GCA_013397075.1. Classification (NCBI taxonomy): domain Eukaryota; kingdom Metazoa; phylum Chordata; class Aves; order Passeriformes; family Rhabdornithidae; genus Rhabdornis; species Rhabdornis inornatus. Next base: position 28,175 of record VWZS01010654.1, on the reverse strand, counting down.
AGATACCTGATCAGAGATACCTGATCAGAATGACTTCTCAAAAGACCCTGCCATCCTACACAGATTTTGCCTCTCTGTGCAATTCCAGTTTCTTCTGACAGTTCCCCACCACCCACCTATCCTGCTGGGGAGAAGGGTGGGGGGGAAATACAGACTTTTATAATCCAATCAGAACTCACAGTTTTGGCAGCTCCTGAGTTTTTATCATGTGGACAAAACCCCTACAGCTGGCTCTGCAAGGGCTCAAGCCAGATGCCTTCCAGTTTAAGAGCTGTCCTGCAACAACCCTGCACTGGAGTGATTCATCTTGAGCTGGTTTCTTTTCCTGCATATTTTTCCCCAGCATTTTCTTATTAAACTAAATTTCTAGCACACACATACACTATCACTCCCATATACACTATATGGTGGGTACACTTACAGTATACATTTATGCAAAGCATACATATATACACATTTATGTATTTATGTAAAGCATACATACAGTAACTACATTATTTGCCACACTGCAAGCAGACTGCATGAGTGCATCTAGAAGAGTTTGGCCCCATCCCAGTACCTTCTGCCCAATTTGTTGCAGCAATACCGGGTCAGATGACGAACTCCCCATGCACAGGAGGCAAAGATCCAGCTCTCAGTCTTTCTTAAAACTCACAGAGTGAGAGGTTCCCCCCATTAGCAACTAGAGCTCTCTAAACCAGTGCATGCTTGCTTTGGGGTGGGGGGGAAAAGAGGGCATGACAAGAAGACCAGAAAGCAGCTGTCAACACAAAGGACAGCCCTGAAGTCAATGCAGAGCATTGTAACTCCATTCTACACCTGCTAAACCTTTTCCCTGAACCTTATTAGAAACAGCGCTCGCCCAGCCAAGGAGGGAATTAGAGGGTCTCTGCAGTGCACTCACACCATGGGGAGCTGTGCTAGAGCAGCCCTGTGCTGGAGTGTTTTCCACAGCCTCTCTATTAAAGCCACTCACTTTACAGGTCAGCACTCTGGCAAGCCCGCTCCTTGGCGAGGCTTGCAGCTTCCACAGTGGCAGGGTGAAGTAGCCACAGCTGTACCAGCTGCACGTTTAACACCGAGCACAGGCTCCCAGCAGCTTAAATAATACGAGTTCAGTGCAGCAGGCAAGATTACACATTAACAACCACCAGCAAAACAGGAGCAATTAGAGAACAGCTAGGGAGTGCTCAAATGTGTAACCAGATACTCTCACAGCCAATACATATCAATACAGCACATAAAAACACGCTCAAGGACCACGGCGCTCTCCCTCCCAGCGTTGCAGTTGGGTGGTCTTGCAATGAAAAGGATGTGTTAAATCACATCGTGTCCACCCATAAAAGAGGGCCAGCCATAAACTGGCTGCTGACACTTAGAAAGGGCTCCAGTCAATGCTGCCAGTAATTTGAATAACCCTGAAGAGGACATTTCTGGACAAGGCGATGGCTGACTGTTGCTTTTCATAGGAAAGCAGCACTAGAAGGGGTCTCCTGAATGATAGGTCTAATGCATGATTTCCTCCTTTTACACCAAAAGCTCTCTCCATACAAAACTGTGGAATTCTCTATACCTACACATCCATAGCTTGACAGCTGCTTTGCCAATAACACTCTACATTTTCTGCTACTCCAGATCCCACTATGCAACACAGCACACTAATAGAACAGGGACTCCAAAACACCAAGCCATGAAAAAAAGAAACTGCACCTATTCACAGGTCCCAAAGGAAAAGATGAGAATAAATATATTCATGTACAGGCAGAAACAGTTCCTGGGTGATAAAGAACAAACACTGCTTAATGGAATGAGTAGGTGCAATGTAGAAGGGTTTTTTTTTAATTGCATCCACCAGATTACCTGTGGAAATGACTGATTTTCATGAAAACAAATTTAAACCACAGATGGTTGACTATGTAAAGCAACTGCTTCTAAAATACTGAAGAATAGCACAAAAAAGGCAATTTGTGAAGTCGGACAAAGACTGGAAGACTGTGCAGGAAGTTGGAAAGACTACAAAGGAGATGATAGCAAAACATAGATAGAAGCACAGAGATGCAATATGTGAGAGGTAGAAAGGAAACTGGAAGGACAGTAACATGTTTGATGGGCTGGAACATCAGACATGAAAGGAAAAATTCTACATGCAAGATTTCAAGGAATCTATTTTCTCCCTCCTATACTAAAGGAATGTCAAAAAGAGACAGATTAAACAAAAGTCATAAGTTAGTTGAAAGCCATGAAGGAAAATGGCCATTCTTCTGCCAAATGACTCTTCACCCCACAATTCTGAATTTCTGGGAAATGTACATTACTTTGACTGTTAACTGGCTTGTGCTTTTTATGGGTTCTGGGATAAAATTAACAGGCCAGTGAATACTACAAGCGGTTTTAAAGAATGTTTACCAGGCTGCTTTCAAGATTTCTGGAGAATGTGAATTACCAAATACGTGGTTTTAATTTAGAAACTTATAAAGCAAAAAAAAATTACATTTTCTTCTCTGAGATTAGTTAATAGACGTGTAAATAAACACAGCTGATGTGACAGCAAAATTCAATAGAATTTACTATACTGAAGTTAGTACTAGATAATTTACATTCCAGAGCTCTGGAAACACCAGCCCATGACACCAACCCATGAAGCAGGAGGTGTGAAAGGAAATATTTTAATAGGTCTCTGATGCTGAGGGTGGTGTCATCTGATTGGAAAATAGCAAATATAATACCCATAACATGAGAAAGAAAAAATGCAGTCTGGGCAAAGGAACTCGAGTTATTCTGATCCCAGAAGAATTCATGTCTTTAACGCAATTTCTCAGAGGGGAAAAAAAGTTGAAGAAATGGAAGTAAACAGGAATAAATGTATCTGTATTTAAAAAAAAAAAAAGGAGAGAAAGAAGAATGCATGACTAACTTTTTTCTTTTCTAAAATGTGAGCATCTCTAATAGACACCATTTATCTAGCCTTCAACAAAGTCTATGCTAGCATGACATAAGGAATTCTTTAGTGAACTCAGGGGGGAAACCTGAAGTACATATTAGCAGCATGATCTGACTGAGTAGGTTGTAGAGCTTTAAAAAGGGAAAACACGCACCATGTGGAGATTATTAGGGCACCTCCAGAAACTTTTGTTCAGAAAGTAATTTCATTTAATACTTTTACCAGTGAACTTAGCAAGGAAAAAAAATAAAAAAAACAAAACCAACAGTACATTATTAAAAACAGCTTCTAATGCAAAGTCAGGAGATATAATCAACACACAGAAGGACCATTTAGACTATCACACAGAATTTAATGGATAACTTTGAGATATGCAAGCATGAAGCCCTCTAGCATTAAATGGAAGGCTAGGTGCATGGAAGCACCAGGAAATGAAGCTATTTATCAACTGGAAAAGTTCAAGGCGGGAAAGTATCTTGTTGACCATACTCATTGCTAACAGATTAACTGTGACCTGGCAACATAATGCAGACATGTTAAAGGCAAATATGATCTGAAAAACTATCAGGAGTTATGTGACCAGCAGAGATAGGAAAGCAGAAATGCCACTGTACCTCAGGAACAGCACATAAAAGTCTGGCCATTCCCACTCCACAAAACTGACTACAAGCCAGCAGCAGAAGAGGGTTTCCAGGAAGCTACAGAAGTGGAGAGCCTCTGTCACAGAAGAAGACAAAAGCCCCCCAAAACAACCAACCAACCAACAACAACAAACTATTGAGCAAAACTAGCACAGCAAAACAAATGGTGGGAGAATGACCCCTCTACAAGTGTGAAAATACAAAAGACACCAGAAAAAAATTGGCTTGCTGTACTTGAACTTCCACTCAGACTAGGTTACTCAGACTAAGAACCTGACAGTTGATACAAGTTTCCCATTTACTGAATTTGGGATTTTAATTATAGCATTTCTCCCTGATTACATGCAAATCTGCAAAGAGCTTACATTCCTCCTCACAGAGAATTTGAACCCCACTGAAATTAACAGGGTACAAAGGCCAAAATCTAAATACCAGACACCCAAATATTAAAAATTCCAAAGGAATTCAGACACACAATTCTTAGAGTCTTTTGACAGGAATCCAGTACTGAGTTCTGTTAGGTCCCAATGAATAACCAAGTTGAACTAAACAAACAGGAATAAAAGCCTTCTTACCCCGACAAAAGAGGACTCAAATTTGTCTGCCTGTGGTGCAAGCTGAGTGACTGTGCTATCAGCAAGGAAAATAGCACTAGACTATTTGGCCACAAGAAACTCTTTAACTAAAAAGAAAACCAAACCAACCAACTACTTCCCCACCCCCCCAAAAACAATCCCCACAACATAAAAACATCAAACAACTATAACGGAACTGATAAACCCAAGTTGGATTGTTCAAACTGGGCCCCTGAAGTGAAATTTGGGCACTTCTAAAGATGACAGGCTGATGTCCACAGGCACTGATCAATGCCTCTGCAGTCAGCTTTGACTCACGTCAGCGTGGGGCTGACGCTGTCTCCACCAGCACTCCCCACCTGGCCCAGCTGGTTGGGTTGGGACAGCTGTGGTCCATAAGTCAGGGCCAGGGTGCATTCAGACTCTACGGACAGGCTCCTAACACCTGCCTGGACCACAAGGCCAGAAGCACATCTCCTGAATAAGTAGAAAGTGAAAAACCTTATTTCCAGCCTCAGCATATTCAATATCCTAGTTTGATACATTCTCAACCTCTTTTAATCAAAACAGTTCTGTCTATTTTTCCTCTGCTGTTCATTTTTGGAAGTTACTCAAATATTTCTTACTGTTCCTGACAGCTGATACTAACCCAATGTGTCCTTGGTTTCTTCTCCTAAACACGCCCCATTTGCAGTCCCCAAAAACACTGGCATGGCTTTAAGTGCAGCCTTGAGCTGTGCTAGGGATGCTTTTGATATCACTGATGTTTTAAAAAGCTAGGATATGCACAACAGTCTCTCACATAGGCACACAAGATGTAAATAATTTTTTATATTTGCATAGAAAATTTCCCTTTTAATAGAAAATTTATTGAGCTCCTATTTGGACTAAACAGCATTGAAAGCAGACCTGGCAAAGCAACAAACTGCTCTTCATAGCAAATGGAAAGTAAGAAAATACTTGCAATTCTTTTACTTCCTTTCAGCTCTTGTTCAAAATCAGCTTATTAAGTACATCTGCAGTTGCCCCAAAAGGAAAAGAAATTTAAACAACAGCTTTTTAAAGGCATCTTTAAATATATATCTCTTTAAATATGTATCTCTGATATGGTTTACTGGACTTCTTTTTTTAAACTCTCTAACGTCTACAGTTAAAAAACAAACAAAAACTTCTGAAATTACAGATCAATACTCAAAGTGAAAGAAAGTGCTTCCATACTGAATATTCTAATTGCTTTATATCCATCTAACAAACATCAGGACTGAAATGAGGCAAACATTAGGAATAATCTACTTTAGGAAGGACACATGGTCAGTGGATGAACAAGATAAAAGCAAAAGAAAACACAGAACATGAAGGTCAAAACAAAGAAGAACAGGGGGTAAAAAAACCTAAGGTTTAATTTAAAATAAAAAAAATAAAAANAAAATAAAAAAAAAAAATAAAAAAAAAGACTTCAAGAAAACCCAGAACTAGAAGAGAGAGAATAAAGCAAACAGAAAACTTCAAAGATTGCCAAGCTCTGTCCTGCCAAGGATGTGTGCAAGGTCCCTATTACACTCATTTAGCTGACTTCAACTGGAAAGTCCTTAGGCATCGTACTTCAGGCACAACATGTGTGACAAGTGCCAGTGGCTCCATGGAGCAGCTAAACTGGCACATTTACTGCCCAGGTAAATTGGTGCCTGATGCTTAACATTAACATGAATACAGCATCTTGCCTGAGCAGAGCTGGGCTGGGTTATGGCAGGCAGCTAAATATTGTACACTGAAGGAAAAATACATGTCCAGGAGTGGAAAGTTGAAGGCTAATTCCCAACCAGGGCTCAAGCAGATATTATGGAATTTGCTCTTTCCTGAACATGAAACATGAAGGAAATCAATGTGAAAGAAAGCAAAAAAAAATATTCATTCTTCCCTTCCTCTTTAGAAGAATAAGACCTTCAAGTGGTTTCTCGTTATCTTTCCCAGTATGTGTTTGTTTTTTTCAAGAAAAAGGTAAAAGGGAAGCAGGTGGTGGTAACCAACTGGTAAATTTCTGTTCTACTTGAGGGGAATTCCATCCATTCCTGTACCCTGAGTATTCCCATAAGTCCCAAACAGACCAGTCTGAACACTCTGATTTCATGATTCCATACTCCTCCTCTTGGATGCAGGTCCTTTTTTCAGGAGATCTTTGCCAGCACCTCCACCACCTCACTACTGTTGGAAGTGAGGTCCAACACAGTGAGTCAAGCACACTGTAAAGGCAGTGAAAGGTTCATGAGAAATGCCATCTCCCTTGCTACCAGTCTACCAAAAGGAGGGGCTTATCTTCTGCTTGCACAAAGATTCTTTCAGTGGCACACTACGCAGATGATGCCCAAAGAATTGTGGTTTATAGCTCCCTTCCCAAGAAGTGTATGCCTTCTCCTTTTTCCTCTCCTAAGCACACCTTTAAGACAATTCCCAGAATATTTCATTTATTATATTCAAAGAGTCACCCTACCTATGTAGTAACATGGACAATGTGGATGATTTTTCAAAGCTGTTAACAATGATCCAAAAGTTTTATCAGAACTGGGATTCTTCTACATTCTTCTACAGAAGATGATGCCATGCACAAGGGAGGAAAGTGAACAAGCTGTCCATATCCCCATGCAAACCTGTAAGCACACTAAGTTTTACAGGATGTGCAACTGATAGGGCTTGGCAGAGGCAAGAATGAAGCAAGATGGTCAAGAGAACAACATGGCTTGAGAAAAAAATAATAGATTAACAGTTTGCAGCAAGGCAGCAGAATGTGACCAGACAATAATCAAGACGGGAGGTCATTTTTTTCCCCAAATGGGAAATGTGAATCCAGTACAGAAAAATAAAAAGCTGACAAAATATTTCTTCCAAAAACACAGTGCAATTTATAAACAGATCTTTTAAGCTACATAGTTGTAATAGGTAGGGTTGTTTAAAATAGGAATTACGATAACATTCTTTAGTGAGGCCCATGCCACTTTACCTTCATTCCAAAGATTGACAGAAGTTTCTATTTAGGAACACATAGAGGACTAAAAATTATGTTGCTCTCAGCCTTGGTGAATTTCCATTTGCTGTGACATAATACTAAAATTTGGATTCATAAAAATTAATACTTAAGTCTAACAAAAAATGTTTTGTTTAAATTATTTACACTCAAATAATGGCTTTCAAGATTTCTTATACTGTAAGGTATATAAAAAAATATTGTTTAGTTGGTATAAAACTATCTTTTATAATCTCAAAGAAATAAGTTACCATAAAGATTCTGTAAAATAAAAAGGGGCATGTTTTCCACAACACTCTGAAATTCAATTCATCCTGAAAAAGAAGATATCAACACTTATGTACAAAAAGGCACAACCCATGATACATTAATTGACATCTGCTTGATCAGTCGCATACTTCCAACCTGCATATATCAGTTACACTCAAGAATATTTGTTAATATCAGTAAATCTCTTAGTCATCTACTGATTACTTTTTTTTCAGGGCAATCTAGAATTTGTTCTGCAGCTGAATTCCTCCAGATAAATGCAAAATACATCCAGGATACAATTTGGTTGCATCACTCTGTGGCTGCAGAGCAAACTTAAGATTCGCTAGCCCTCAAATTCTCACTTAAAACAAAGCTAATTGCAATAAATTGTACTTTATACCTAGATAACTAAAGTGTGTGTGTTATGTCCTTTTTCTAAGATAGTACCATCCTTACTTACCTTTAAAAAATGGAAACCTGAAGAGTATGAACTGCAACAGTTCGTACATGAAGAAATATGTCAAGAATCCAACACCGTCTTGGCTGTCCAGATGATTTAAATACATGCCTGTCTATCTGCATTTCATAAAATATCGTATCACAATTAGTATGTGGCACTTGGGGCTTTTTTAGAGTTACCTTCAAGGTAGGGGTCATGCTTCCTGTACATGATGTAGAGCATTTGGCTCCTTCTGGGAGCTACTAGAAGCGAAAAGGAACAACTCTATGATGGGTTATTTCCCAGAGAATGAGCACTGGTTCAGCTTTCCTACACACACACTGATTTTGGAACAAAACCAGTTTGAGATTAAGCACTTTTCAACCTGAAGACATGACAAGTACAGGACAGGACATAACCTCACTCCACAGCAGCTGTCTGAAGTATCAGCAAAGTAAAAAAGGGCTCTCCAGCCTGGGTAAGCACCTGCAGAAGCCACTGAACACCAAGAGTAGTTAGGCTGAGTGGAATACCAAGAGCAGCACATCACTTCCAGCCACAGAGGAACATGGATTTGCAATGCTTGAAGAGCACAGTTAATCAGCAAAAACAAAGGTTCAGTTTAAAAGCATTTAGATGTGACAATAAACTGATGAGTTGTTTCAATGCTCACAGAGATTTCTGTGGATGAAAACCAGTCAAAACATTCTGGCCTTTGTACAAGCTCTCAGGAAGAACTGTAAATTTGGATTAGATTTAAATCACATTTACCACTCTTGCTTTAGCAAAGCATCAATAGCAACTAACTCTCCATTCACAGTATTTAGTATTGGAACTACATGGGGAAAAAACTACCCGTGACACTTGAAAGTGTTTTACTCTATCTGAAATTAATGTGCCTAACACACAACCTAAAGCTAAATTTCTCAAACAATCCTTTGTAACACTTAGTTAAACCAAACACTTGCTAAAACAAACAAAATAATTGGCAATCAACAAGAAGTTTGGCGTTTGGACCTTTTTTTCACAATTTACAGCACAGAAGAAACACAAAATACATCAGGTTTTCTTAAATGCTGTTTAAGCATCTTCATGAAGAAAGCATGTACATCACACTCACAAAAAAAAAAAAAATCAAAAAAAGATAAATGAGAAACCCTCTTCACCAGTGGGAGAGGAGTTACACCACTCTGTGGGGGAAAGTGTTATTGTACAGTAGCACATATTCATGTAATAATTTTTAAATGTGCTGACACACCGTTCGCTATGCCAGAAAAGTGGTGTGGCTGTTGCCTCTTGCACTGAATGTTGGATTTGCTGAATGTGAAAAGCACATATCAGTGGTTCCATACCATGAGATCGCAGAAGGTTGATGCAGGGAGCCCCAAATGACTGGATTAATTTTGTCCACGGCCAAGCATAACACTGGTTTAGAGCCTCACACTCTATCAAGAGAGAAATTCTAATTGGATCTAACAAAGAGCTCACTGCTTAGGCACACGTGTCAGAAAATAGTTTCCACATCACATAAACTGTACTGCTAAGGAGAATTATAAAAGGACATTTTCAGAGCTTTGAAATAATGACACATTATATTACACACATTGCTTTCAAGTATATTGCCTTCAGGAAAGTATCATGTAAATTATGAATAATGTGCTTACTCGGGTAACAGCAGGTATGGTGAATCAAGGCTGGGTTCAGACACACTTACTGCCATTCATTTCAGCTTTTACTTCACTACAGGATAATTTGCGCTACAGTTCACTACAGGAAAATATGATGGAAGATGCTTCACCAGAGTCTAATTATTTAATCTTCAAAATGCTATACAAGAAGGGAATAAAAAATGATGAAAAAACAATGTAAGGCCATATGAAAGTGGAAAAAACACTTAAATTGTGGGAAAAGAAAAACTACATCTCAACTTCGCACTGAAGTCCCTCTCCACCTGCCACTTCTCTGTGAGAGGATCTCAGTCTTCATAACTAAATGTGCACAACACCAGAATTCCAAGTTGAGAGTACCACACTACTACAAACCCCACAATACTATTCCCACCAACCCTTCTTCACCAAAACATGCCTGGCTCTCTGCTTGTGCCTCTCTCATTTACTTTCCAAGCGGAATAAGCCTACATGGGCATCTCCTCTGCTCCTGCAATGCAGGAGAGAAGGCTGGCAAAGCAAAACATGGGAAAGAATCCTCCCTCACCACCACTGTTGCCCAAAATATTCAACATTATCACAGTAGTCCATAACACATGAATACTTTTTTTTTTGGTAGGAGTACCAAGAGGGATTTGGAGTTTTTAAACATCAGTGACAGAGCACTGGAGCAGATTGCCAGTGAGGTTTTAGAGTTTCCCTCACTGGAGATATTCAAGAGCCATCTGGATGCAATTCTGTGCCACTTGCTCTAGGACCAGATGACACACTGTGGTGCCTTCCAACCTGACCCACTATGTAATTCTGTGAAATACTATTTGATACCACAATATAATGTAGTTCCATTGCAGTTAGTCTATCTTTTACCTACAGCCTGTTTAGAGATGCTCAGAAGTTTGCAAGCTGGACCTTGCAGCTGAGGGTTGTAAGGAGAAGCAAATGCTTGGTGTGACAAGTCAGGTGTCCAGAATTCTGAAACTCCTGAGACAAATGGATTGTCTAGATGCAAGCAATTTATAACAAATTAACAGGAGGAATCTTTTGAAGTATTTAGAGGTTGCACCACTTATTTGTCCTCAGCAGCATTGAGCATAGGAACCCCCTTATCCCGAGAAAGGTGTTCCTGACCCATGTTCCTGACTATCATTAGAGGAGAATACTGACTGACCAGGGGGGAAAAGCTGGCATTGTAAAACGTCACTACAGCCCCCCCAATGGTTAGGGGTCACTGCCACACCACGTAACCAGTCCTGTACTGCTGACACTGGAATTTTAATAATGCGGACACACATACAGACAGTGCAATTAACCTTGGGGGGTGGGGGGTGTGGAAGGCAAAAGAGCAAGCACATCACAGCAGAAATAAACTGATTTGGCTCTGTACTGAGGACACCAGCTCCTGGAAAAGAGATCACATTTTCATTTTTCAAGTCCTTGTTCTTATCGACACTAGCTCACCACCTGCCCAATTCATATTCTCACCCTACTGATGAGAAAACACATACTGGTTTTGGCTGTGGCAGAGTTAGTAGCTCCTCATGTGATGCTTTGAGTTGGATTTGTGGTGAAAACAGTGTTGGTAACACAGAGATGATTTCCCTGTTGCTGAGCAGAGCTTACTGGTGTCAAGGCCTTTTCTTCTCCTCACACGGCACTACCAGTGAGCAGGATGGTGCTACAGAAAAGGCTGGGAAGGGACACAGCTGGGATAATTGACCCCAGCAGACCCAAGGGATATTCTATACCATATGGCATCATGGTCAGCAGTAAAAGGTGGGGAAAGAAGAAAAAGGGGATGTTTGGAGTGATGGCATTTGTTCTTCCTGTTGCTGTGATGAAGCCCTGAATTCCTGGAGATGGCAGAACACCCAGCTGCCCACAGGGCATAGTGCACGGATTCCCTGTTTAGCAGTGCAGCTTTTCCTTTATCTGGTAACCTGCCTTTACCTCAACCCACGTTTTCTCACTTTTGCCCTTCCAATTTCTGGTGAGTGAGGCTGTGTGAGGCTGAGCTGCCAGCTGGGGTTTGCCCACAACTCAGTGTCACCACTTAGTGCCTTGCTGCAGCTGCATCTTCCAGGAAGCAAAGACACCGGCCTTGCCTGCCCTGGCTAACATACCTCAGAAAAGAAAGCCTAAGAGGGCATTTGATTGTTGTCTACCAGCATGCCACAGTAGAGGCAGGAAGGCACAAAAAGCAGAGAGGAAAAAGCAGCATATCTGCTAAGGGCAGCATCAGGCCCTGTGTGTGAGGCAGTCGTGAAGATATCCAGGTTGGAACTGAAAACAAATGTCCTCACAACGCCACGAAAACCATCAGAAAACACCCTCCATATAGCAGAAACAGAAAACAGTCATTCAGCCTTCAGAAGAAGAAACTTGCTACCTCTACAAAAGGAATTGTGTAAGAGATGAAAAGGCAGAAAACTGGAAAGTGACTCAAGAAGTCTCACTGATCTGCTGCCAGGAAAGGCTCAGACAGCAGCCCAGAGCACAGGGAGCTCCCTCCCCTAGGTAGCTTCTGCTGGAGCAGTCAGCTTCTAAGTAGGAAGAGAAGAAGAAATTGATCTCAAAAGCTTATTTTGATGTTGGGGTCCACAAAACTTAAAAAGGGCATATTTTAACCTCTGCATCTCAAACCATTTCTAAACAACAACAATAATAACAATGACAGCAAAATAAAGAGGAGTGGCCCTCTTAGAGAGATCAAATAAATACTTTCTTTTAAAAAAGGTGTAATTTTTCTCCTATATATGTTCATCTATGAGCCCTGGTATTATTTTGATACCTCAAAGTAAAGGACCCCGGGCTTCCAAATAGTCATTGCTCTGTCTTCAAACACCTTAATGTTAGTACAGGACAAACAGAACTGTCTTCAGGAGGGTCCATTTCCCAGCGCTGACTAGGGAGAAGTGCTAGAGAATTAAAGTTAACTGGTGTTCATAACCAGTGCATGGCACAGAAAGAAGAAAATCAAACGGACAGACCCAGACAAGATTTCCCCTGTCAGAATGGGCCATTAGAAAAGCTAATAAGAAAGATAATAAAAAAAAAAGACTTCACTGGCAGTTAAGGTGTGAAATTCTTAGCTCCTAGCTAAACTATTATACTTAGTAACCTGTCTTCAAGTGAATTACAACTCACTTAATTTCTTTAAACTTCTGAGGAGTGCTAATTCCCAAATTCATGGGTGAACCACATTGACTAATAGCTCGTAAATCATCATAATTATTTCCAAAGTTGCTCTCCTCTGTAGCCCTTAAACCAGAAGATGTCATTTCTATTTTAGCCAAGTATTCTTCACCAGTGTTCTCAAACCACCCAGGCGTGGAGCTGTGACTCACCCATAGTGCTGAGCCTGTGGCTGCTTTCACCTGGCTGTTCTGGTCTTGTGGGGGGCTTGCAATGCTGAGAGAGCCAAGGACTCTCCAGGAACATTACACACACAGAGCTCAGCCATTCCGATCAGCTTTGCAAGTGGGAGCTGAATTATTTTGTCTACGGGTTTCTTGTTTTGCTTTGAAACATAATGTTCAGGCAAAGACTTTCCTGGGCTTTGCAAACAGAGAGAAAGGTAAAGGGGTGCTAAGATAAAGTCTTGGCTTGCCAAATGAAATTATGGTCCTGTTAAAAAACAAGCAAGTTTGACAAATGAGAACCCAACGACATCATAAAAACATCTTAGTTTCCTTCAGTAGATTAAAGGCAGCTCATAAATGAACTCTGAAAAATAGTAAAATTAGAGAAAGGTAATGTAAATATCAGGGCATGTTCTAAAGAAATAAGTGAGCTGTGTTCAAGGCAACATGGAAGCACTCAGACCAGCACCAACATTTATTGAGTACTCTGCTCATTTCTCCCTTTGATACTCAGGCGTTATTTTTCCTGTAAGTTGATGTAAACTTTGAAGTTTTGCATAAGATCTTGAAAGGAATACAGAGCATAACCAGCTGCTACATATGATTCTCTAGCTAGTGGCTGCCATGTATATTACATATAGAAAGCATAAAAGAGAATAGGTTGAGTGATGTAAACTGCCAGCAGGGAAAGTCTTTGAAAACTTATACAAGATAAAAGCATCTGTAGTCTCAACAGTAATACTCTGTAGTCCAGCACAATGATAAAAACCAGCATCCACTGGAACAGCTGGAGTCCACTGAATGGGAGCAAAGCCAGCACTTGAATACAATTATCCCTGACTATGCTCAAGCTGTCTGAGATACACTTTCACACCCACAATAACCCTCTTGCAACAGCTAGTCCACTGGAGGAACCATCTTTTTTAGAAGGGTTAGAATCTACCAGGCAAGAGAACTGTACAAAAAGGGTGTTACTGAGTAGAAAGTAACCCTGCAAGGCAACATGTCTGAAATTACCCAACAAAACTGCTTGGTCTATATGGCCTCCGCTTGCCATACAGCTGTAAACAAAGATTCTATCCTTTGTCTCCTGCTCCCGGGGAATTCCTAAGTGCACAAGGAGTGCTGCCAGCTTGGGCACTCACAGCACCCCCCAGGATGAGCAAGCACCCCTGTCTGTACCACCCTGAGCCACGGAAAGTGGCCAAAATACTTCTTGCATTCCAGAAACCATCAGTGATATGGATACAGGCAAATTAAATGCAACTTCTTTTCTGTGGAATGGAGTAAAATTGTGTCATCTGTGTTGAACTCGATGTATTTAGCAGGTGTTAAACTACACACACACAAAGGGAGCACCTGAATCTGCTCCTTGCAAAAACACCTTGCCCGTGGAAACACTGCAGAGATGTGAGACAGCAGATGAGCCCTTAATGTGGTGACATTAACTGAAAGTGACCAGTCACAACTGCAGCATGGAAATACAGAGGGGGTGGTATACAATGCACCACAACAAAACAAACAAACAAAATATTTGAGTAGCTTACTGCATTCCAGGTAAGTGTTTGGTGAATGCAATGGAAAAACAGTTTATCAAATGTAATAAAAACTGCTAGTGGAATTGCTCTGGTTTACATATCTAACTTCTCTCCTTGCTTCCAGACTGTTTTTAAACACTCATGCTGAACCATCTAATCGAGGAGAAAAGAGAGGAATTTTGTCAATATTGTACTTAAAATCATGCACAAAAATTAATAGCATTATGGTCTAAAGTAAATGTCATTTTTACAGCTAAATTACAGAACCACAGCATAACCAGTAAAAATGAAAATTATTTTATAACTGATGAGTGGAAATTTTACTTCACCTAGCTGTAATCTACAAACTGCTTGCATTTTACCGCTAAAAATCAGCAGACTTCAGTACAACCAAACTGAATTCTGTGGAGAGGACAAAAACATCTTCCTATGTGAGCTCTACCTGTACACAGGCTACACTGTTAAATACTGGAACACAGTCAAGAAAGTCTGAAAACCACTGAGCAGCACCAACCTAGCACCTACTACAGAAACACAAAAATTGGAGAATTTGGAGAGTAAGAACAAATGATTCCTAAGAGCTGAACAACTGGATCCATAATGGGAGATCAACAGTTGACTACTGTTGACAGATCTTTTATTTAATACCATATTAAATAAAAGATGACATTAATGTTTCAAAGCAAAGTCCTGAAGTAATCAAAACACCTCATAAAAATAATTTGTGCATGCAAAACCAGTAAGTGCTACAAGGAATGGAAAAATGGTCTGAAGCTAGCGGATGTTCTTTAAAAACACAAGCTTGTCCCCCCCATTTTCTCCTCATATCCTCAGTGAGGGCAGAAAAAGATGGAGCTTCACATATCCCAGGATATAAGAGGAAAAAGCAGAAGAGGGAGCTAAATTTGGGAGAACAAAATTGTGCATCTCTGGAATAATAAAATAATAATTTTTTTATCCAAAAATTTTTTATCCAAAATCTCCTATCCATCTGTGGGAAAGTGTTAGAATGCAAGAGGATGCACTCCAAGAATTTCTGGATTGCAAACAGGAAGGGTTACTAGAATTACTCAGACTCTGAATTTTCTTTTGTTTTAAAATGGAAAACTACGCACAGCTACAATAATTGGCATACCCTAAAAAAAAATGACTGATTTTTCTTACACTGTTGATTCTATTGTGATTCATCTCCACAGCTGATGATATAAGAACTATATTTGGAAAAAGCCGATTAACAAAAAATAACAAGGCAAATGACACTGCCCACTCTCAAGGTCAGTAAAATAACCAAGTCAGCTTTTGTAATTTCTGTATTTCCAGACTTCTTGGTCAAGCAGAATAGGACACTGGAAAACGCACCATCACACATACCTGACTGTAACAGTGAAGTATTTGATCATATCCATTAAGATAAAGCCAGATCCCCTTCCTGTCAGCAGTTTTAAAGATCTCTGAATAGCTAAGGATGCTTGTTTCCCATGAGTTTAAAGTGGTTTATTCATCATCATTCAAGTTTCTCCGTGTATTTTTTGGATAAAAACATATTTTGAAAGTCTATAAAGAAACAATGACCTTCCAGCTTGTGATATCATTTGCCTCTTTTGGCAGGGTCATTTTGAACTGAACAAAATCAGCTGTTGCTTTCTTTTCAGACCTTTCCTATCATCTATAGCAATTCCTTCCTTATAACTCATGAGTGTAATGTCTGCAAGTCCATCTCATTGGGTACCCCTTCTGCCTGCCCCTGAGCACAAGGGCAACTTTCTGGTTACTGCAGGGTCAGATTTAAGGGCTAGATCTTAAATATGAATAAACAAGTTTTGCTGAAGATCAATCCAACCAGGAGTTCTGTTAAATATTCCTTGTGAAAAGCCTCAATTTATCTGTTTCTCCCAGTGCCTGTCCCTTCCAGGTCCACCTTCTCTGAGGGATGGTAAAAAGTCAGCACCCCAGAGGTTTTGTGTAAGAAGTCCAAAATAAAAAAAATGAATTTCTGATGAGACATTCCCACATTTAATGACACATCTGGTAAGTAAGGTAAAAAGTAAGGTCTGAAGTTACCTACGCTGGACAAAGATCAAGAAATACCAAGCTTCATTTGAAAAAAAAAATCTGAGTGAAAAAAAAATTATAGATTCCATAAATAATAAACATATAAATTTTTTTCAGTCAGTCAGTCAGTCAGCTAGCCCCAGCCCATTTAGACATTAAGAAAAAGTAAGAGACAGGAAGAATTAAAAAAAAAAAAATCGCAATACTCAAGACAGGCAGGAATTTGAGAAACTCTCAAAGCAAAGAGTGCAACATGATTTGTATTCTCACTATTGTAAGGCCCCATCTCCTGGACAATTATAGCATCAGATGGACCTCTATGGAAAAAAAACCAAACAAACAAAAAAAAAAAACAAAACAAAAAAACAATGCAGCTTTAAAGATGAGGCAGAGAATAGCACCCATGGAAACCATTTCCAGAATGGCTTATATCTACTATGGTAACAATACTTAAGAAATATTATAGCTTGAAGAAAGTTTACATGGCTGTAGTTCACAGGCTTTGCAAATGCCAGCTGATCAGCAAAATGCAGTAGTCACAGAATCTGCATCTATTTGGAAAAACTCAGTGAAAAGCATTCAGAGATGAAACTGGGGATCCAGCCCAAGCACTACTTTCAAAAGCAGATCCAAAGGAAGTGTAGGTGCCTCAAAATCTTGATTAGAAAAGGAAAATGACTGAGATAATGCCCACATGACTGTTATTTGTGCCACAGGGAATTATGTCCATTTCCAACTACCAGAAGACTGCTACAAGAAAATGAGGCTTCTCTACGGTCCTCAGAAAGAGGCAGAACACATTATTTTTACATATCATTTCTCTGGCCTCCAACAATGGGCACAAGTGAATGCCACTGTGAGTTCTACCATACCAAAACACGGAAAATAGATTCTGGCTAACTTCTCCTGTGCAAGGACTGGTTTTGAGCACGCCCTGCACAGCAGGAATTAGGAGGCACTCCCCACAATGATAACCTAATTCAGTCAGGACCAGGAAGGACAGAAGGAGGCAAGCCACAACATCACAAAAACAAGCGTGCAAGACAATTTCAGCAAGATTGTCTAGAAGAAGAATATTCTATAGTTTGACATACACTCCTAGTATTTTTATGCACTCTGAAGCATATCTGTCATGCACTCACTGATGAACAGGATCATCATCTTTGTATATGGTACATTCAAGCAAAAATCCAAGTTACATTTATCACTTTGTTGATAAGCTTTCTTGATTAATGAACGTGGAAAAGAGCTGCTATAAACAGGCATTTATCATCAGATGGGAAATTATTATCATGAAGTGCCATGAATACAGCTAAGCTAATACTCAACAAAAGTCTTCAAAGTACACAAAGGAGTATCTTCTAAAGAATGAGTGCAGCTGCAAATTTCAAGACTGGCTTATTTGACAACAAGCACAGAAGTTGGCTGCTTTTGTTCAGGAAGGAATATCATCAAGAGAGAGAAGGAACTGGGGAAATGTACAAAAGAGGTTAGTGGCTGGAAGAGAACTGAAATGGCACAGGAAGAGGGGAGATAAAGTCATTTAAATGGAAATAAAATTTCAATTTGTTACAGAAATAGTATAACAGCTTACATCAATTAATTATTTCATTCATTACATAGGCAGCCCATTTATTTTACTTCTTACTGGTCAATTAAAGAGTTATCATTTGCAGCACCTTCAACAAGATAGTCTCATACTTAAATGGAATAATTTTTAAACGTATTTTGCAAGGCTTTTTTTTTTTCTTTCAATTTAAATAATATAATTTCTCTCTTGGAGTATTAATGCAACAAATCACAGTAAAATATCCAAATTTCTAGCTATGCAAATGTTTTTTTAAAATCTGACTTGAAAATGTATTTTCTCTAAGAGTTTTACTAAAGAAACATCACAAAGAAATTATTGTATTGGACTGATGCTTCACCTTAGACACCTTAGGGAAAATACAGAAGTGATGATGAGATTCAGAAAAAGTTTTTCTGCACAAAATCTTTCTCCACTCCGGACATGTATTTATTACTCATCCCCCACCACCTCTCCTTATCTGATGACACAGCTTACAGACTGCACGCAGTTTAAGATGTAGTTTGAAGTTGCTGGCAACTCTTCTGTAATAATTTCCAGTCCCCACAAAAAGAAAAGCTACAGCTTAGTCCATTCTTACAGCCACAGAGAACATTTAACTGGATCTGTTAGAAAGAAAAAATCAACACCAGAGTTGATGTTGCCAGGAATGAACACAGGAATCACTGTGCACATCCTTCAAGGACTTTATAATAATCATTTCCAGTGCTCACTATTATCTCTAACCATTAATAGAACATACAAACAGCTGCAGCCTGTCCCTTCTTGTCCTTGGCCAATGTGAGAAGCAGAAGCAAGAAGAGTCCTGACCTTTTCTGAGCTTTTTCTCCCCAGGGCTACACCCACCTTTGGCTGTACCTTCAGACAGCATTGAGGACTTGTTTCAGAGTACTGAAGTTTACAAGTGTTCAGTCCACTGGGGATCTCAGCACCCAGCACCAGTAACACACCCTGTGTTGAGCTCTACATGTCATACCACTGTTATCAGCCTACTGAGGCAACTTTGTAGGACCTCTATTCTACCTCCTGCCTTCTGCTATTTTCAAATCTAAAAAAATTTTTGAAGTATTCTTTAGGCTATTAGTTGCACATATACACACACGTACAAAAAAAGAAATAAAATCTAAACCCCTCCATCTCTAGCCTTGGACATCTCTTAGGCACTATTTGCATGTACAGCTTTTTCTGGAGTCACAGAGAAAAGGAATTAATTTCTGAGGCAGATAGCATCTTCAATTGTTCATTGCTGTGCTAGCCAGCTAGGCTAATCCACACTTCACAGGGGGATTGCCTCATATTGCTTGAGGACAGGGAGTGAGGTTATGTCACCTCACAGCTGGAGCAAGAGACAAAACAAGGCAGGTGCCTTTGAACTGATGCAGATCAGGCACATTCCCACCTGCTGAGAGTGCTGAGGACCCTATCTTTCAGCAAGATAAATAAAAAGAGGAGCTAGGCACAGAAGCTCCTCTAATGCTCCAGCTATTCCCAAACCAACTGCCCGTTTAGGTCCTTAATTTTATGGCAAAACACTTCTAAAAGCTTAGCTCAGCTTTCATGCCATTAGTTTATCCTTCACAGTACTGCTTTTGGCCCATCAGAGTATTTACAGTTTACTTTTCACCTCAAGCCAAGTCCAGCTTTTAAATTTGACTAGCATAAAAAAATCCCAACGAAACATTTAAAAAGGCATTTAAATACATGTAAAACAACTCCTGCCTGCATGCAAAGCCCCCTCCCCAACTTCTAAAAAGATTCAGCATCAATGATTAAACCTGTGAGAATATATCCATCTATGCAAGTAGAGTCACAGTATTTTAGTTTTCATGAAATTTGGAGTAAGAGAGAAGAAATGCCAAGGATGGTTCATTGAAACAGCTGAAATGCTGCTAAGGAAAGAAATTTCATTGGGATTAATAATTTCAAATACATGTGCAGCATTTGAGAGCAGAAGGACAGTATAAAAATAGATCAATAGATTTTGACAGACTCTCATTTGTTCACACCATTCTAAGTCACGTTGTCTGAATTGGTAAAGTGAATCAGAAAAATTGAGTTATGCACAAACTGTGCAGAAATCTACTCTCTTGCAGAAAGCTAGAAAAAAGTTTATGCACATATTAAGTGCCAAGTTCAGCAAAAACGATGGCAATTTGTACACACAAAATCTAACAACTCACAATTCAAGCCTTAAAAAATAATAATAAAGTTTATAATCCAGAGGATTAGAAACTATTCTTTGTTTTGCTTTGGTTTTGGGATTGTGTTTGTCTTCAATTAAACGAATTTTCAAATAAAGTTTTTTCTGCAAAACCTTTAAAACAGCAAGTCATAAGAAAATTCCATACATTCAAAACACAGGCATGTGTATCATTAAGATCACGCTGGTTCTTGTCAGGAAAGAAATTTTTTTTCTAAATGAAGCAGTCTTAAGAAATTCCATAATTCAGTTATAGAGAAGTTTGATTACTCCTTGGCAATGGATTTCTGAGTTAAAAAGTTACAAAGGTTATCTTAATTTTTTTTCCATGCTTAATTGGAGTAAACTACTGATTTCTGCATGTCCCCAACCAGCAGTATCCCTACTACATGGAACAGCACAACAGTACTGCATAATTCACATTGTAAGCAATCATTTTGGGGTGTACTTTCCATGGCTCTGACTTAGTTGTGGGACACAAGGAATATAGACGAGTCTAAACAGTTGTCAGATATGGTTATCAGAGAAAAGTTAATTAGCTTCAGGTTTAAAATGTGCTCTTCCTCCTCTTCAAAGGCACAAATATTAACCTACCTGCTGCTGTGGCGGCTGTCAGTAAAAGCACAAACCTGCCCCTTCCATAAAATACAAATGTGTATCCGTGGTGCCATTGCTGCTCACTTGCTGCTGGCAAGCAGAACTCACATGCCCTATGTGAATATGTGACCCCGAGATAGACCCCAAGGTTTACCACCCAATTAATACCAGAATTCTGGAGGAAAATGCTGGTGCTGCTTTTTCACTCTAATAAAGCAATTACGTCTGCAGCAAGACAAACTCAAAAATGAGATTAGTACCTGTGGGAAGAAGGACTAAGTGGGCCTATTGGGATAAGGGAAAAGGCTCAGTTGTCCAACCAGTTTTCTACCCAGCGAGGAATGCACACATCCACACCATGAGCTGTCTCCAGGAGAACACTGTAAAATGGTGGTGAAGGCAGTTTGACCCAGCTGGAGGCCAGTGGCTAGTGATGACCAGGGCAAAGAGATCAATGCGCTCTAAGCAAGTTTGTGCACAGCACCAAGTTGGGTGGGAGTGTTGATCCACTGGAAGGTAAGGAGGCTCTGCAAAGGATCTGGACAGGCTGGAACAATGGGCTGAGGCCAATTGTATGAGACTCAACAAAGCCAAGTACCAAGTCCTGCCTTTGGGTTACAACCACCCCATGGAGTGCTACAGGCTGGGGCAGAGTGGCTGGAAAGCTGCCTGGCAAAAAAGGACCTGGGGGTGTTGGTCAACAGTGGCTGAACATGAGCCAGCTGTGCCCAGGGGGCCAAGGCCAATGGCATCCTGGCCTGTATCAGCAATGGTGTGGCCAGCAGGACCAGGGCAGTGATTGTCCCCCTGTACTGGGCACAGGTGAGGGCACACCTTGAGAGCTGTGTCCGTTCTGGGCCCCTCACTGCAAGAAGGACACTGAGGTGCTGGAGCGAGTCCAGAGAAGGGCAGTGGAGCAGGGGAAGGGTCTGGAGCACAAGTCCTGTGAGGAGCAGCTGAGGGAGCTGGGGGTGTTTAGCCTGGAGTAAAGGAGGCTCAGGGGGGCATCGCACTGCTCTGCAACTGCCTGACAGGAGGGTGTAGCCAGGTGGGGGTCAGCCTCTTCTCCTAGGTAACAAGTGACAGGATGAGAGCAAATGGTCTCGAGTTGCACCAGGACTGGTTTAGATTAGATATCAGGGGGTTTTTTTGGTTGTCTTTTTTTGTTTGTTTTTTTGTTGGTTTGGATTTTTTTTCATGGAAAGGGTTGTAAAGCATTGGAACAGATTACCCAGAGAGGTGGTAGAGTCACCATCCCTGGAAGTGTTCAAAAAATGTGGATATGGCACCTGAGGACATGGTTTAGTGGTCAGCCTGGTGGTTGTTGGATTTTATGATCTTGATGGTCTTTTCCAACCTTAATGATTCCATGGTTCTATGATTCTTTGAATGTTTCCTGCCATAAGAATTTCACATGAGAGTGATGGGTGTCCTGTGAAAACCATCAAGCTTGATGGACGGTAGTCTGTATGCAGAAATCACAGAGGCAATCTTAAGACAAAGCCCTTCTTACCATCTTTCAGACAGAAATCATACCAGTATTTTAAATCCTAAGCAAAATGCAGATTCAAAGTTTCAATTTCAGAATAGGTGCAAGGCACTGAATACAGTAGCCCTGAATACCTACCCAGGAATGCTTGTGAATAAAGGAAAAACACAATTTACATTAATATTTTTAATGGTGGAAGGCAAAACGATCTCCTGAGCACCTTTAGTTTTATCCTGTCCATCGACAACAGCAGCAGATTGGACTTGACCTCATTCTCGACCCAGGGTCTCAAAACACGTTAAAAGGGACAATTTAAAAGGGGTACCTGTGACTGCACCCCACAGGGCAGAAGCAGAGATACAGAGGTGACGAGGACCCATCCTATGGCATGTCCTTGAAGCAGCACAACCCTCCTCAGTTTGAAGGGTTTCTCTGCTTCGATTTTCTGGTAAGACAAGACCCTACAAGAGTTGCCTATGAATAAAAGAAGTCTATGATGCCTGCACACACTTAATTGTATTTCTGCAGGCTATAAAAGTCTTGCTGTACTCATTTTAACAAACTACCAGATAGTTATGCCTGAAGAGAAATTCCCTGTTAGGGAAAAAACCCTATTCATCCAACTTCAGTAGCAAATGCAAATAGCTAATTAACCTTATCTCCATTACGCTGTCCTGACTTTGCAATATATCTGGCACGGAAGCAAGTATTTTTTTGCCTTGTCCAAATCTTCTCACATATGTACAGAGCCTATACTCAATGGGCTCTGAAGCAAACCTGCCCAGCAAAGATTTAGGATGTACGTATGGGTATACCCTCTGACCCATACTCTAAACACACACCTCCACAGGCCATTCCATCTTCACTTTACTAGGGAAGAGACAAATTGTCAGACACATGAAGGAAACTGTAATTAACTATCTAGTCACAAATAAGGGCTGTATTTGTGTATTTGGGAGAGACAAATAAACGAAGTAGCCAGATCCAGCTCATGTACACATTATCAAGCCAAGGCAAATAAATATACCCTTTCACCCGCCAGTTTTTTTCCCCCTAAAAAAACATATGTGCCCAAACTATGAGATTCAGTATTTCACCTTTTCATGGTCTGTTTTAAATACAACACTTTTTCCTTGGCCAAAATTGGCAAGGAAAAGGGAAAGAAAATTGGACAAAAAGTCAGATTATAGCGAAATCGAATATTTATCAGAACAGCTATTTCTGCCAAGGAAGATTATCACAAAGGTAATGTCTCTTTTGATCCTTAATTGACCTGTGTGTTTTTAATTGTGAAGCAGGGGAATTAACCTAGACCTAATTACAGTCTTCATTTTACAAACCTGCATGTACATAATTTCACTCACGTAAGTATTCCTTAGTAAAGTTATGCATGAACAAAGACATTTGTAGCTTCAGGGAATAGGTCTTGAATAACTTAACCTTTTAAAAACTTTTAAATGGCTATTTTACAAATATGTCTTATATACAATCTATTTTGTATTTTAGGCTTTAGATATGAAATCTTTCTGAACACCAAATAATATTTCTTTTTTTAGAAAAAAAATAAATATTTTTTTTTGCTGCTGTTTTGCTGACAAAAATAATTTTTGTCAGCAAAACAGCAGCAGTTATTTTTGTGTTAAGGAAGTAAGTGGCAGCTTTAAAGAATGAACATTTTTATGTGTCTGCATTCATCCTGGTCTGTGAAATTGCAATCTTTTGCTTAATAGCATCACAGATTAGAGGTTTGTAGCAAAGCATTTTGACTTCAGCACTGAATTAATTTTAATGTGTAACACAGTCAGTTTCAGGGGAAGAAACTTCCTGAGACCTGTCATTCAGGTCCCTGCATGCTACAATTCATTCACTATTGGAAAAGCTTTCTGGAACACCTGAAGGGTGGACCTATGCTCCCTGGTGTTCTCCCCATGCTCACACTGCTGCTCCAGTCCCTTCATTACATTCAGAGTTTGCAAACTCTGTGGACCTATATCTGCAGTCCTGCAAGCTGCCACAGATGACTCCAAAATACCAATTATGTAAGGCTCAGAACTGTGACCGTGACTTCCATGCAAATGTTTCCCTGCTGGCCATTGTACCACCAGATGAGGACTTGCTTTGCATCCTGACTCCAACAGAAAATAACTCCTTCAGCCTGGTTTCCCAAGGCAATGTTTAGACTTGCTTATCTGTGGATAAACATGTCTGCCAGACCCTCTCTAGTAAGTTCTGAGTCTATTGGCCAATTATAACCAAATCTGACACGGGCTTGGAAGCCTAAGAGATATTCACTGTGACAAGCAGCAAAAAGCAGGCAGCTGGGCTGAGCATACAGCCTCCTGTGAGAGAAAGACCTGAGCAGTGACAAACGGGGGACCCCAGCCTTGAGACACAAGGCCAAAGGAAAGAGGTTCCTCTGGGATTGGCTGCTTATCACAATCCTGCAACACAGTCTGTGCATGACAGCAGTTAAAACATACTGCCTGTATTACCAGAGACACAGACACACACTCCTCTCTGTGCACACTGTGTAAGCACTCACACCTGGGTGTGCGTGCACACTCTGGCATGGGCTGATCATAAAGAATAATTGATCACATAGGAATTTTTTTTTTTTTACAGCTTGATGAGGTGTTGACATTTTAAGAAGAGAAAAGTAAACTCAGTAATGTGAAGCATGAAAAAAATGGTATAATGTAATCAAACACTACATTATAAGGTATTTTAGTTACCTCAGAATCATTTCCTTATTACAAAGGAGTCCAGCACTTACAGATGCTGCAATAGATAAATCTTTTCTCCTTTAAGGCACTCAAAAGAGCAAGGTTGTTAATATATAGCAGCATGCAATTCATAGATATCATCAGAATGTTACAATTTCAAGACTTTTTCAAAACTTATCCTATAACTCCCATTACACTTTTGCTACTTCAACCAAATATAAACCAGCAAGAGGAAAGAGCTTACCAGAACCAAGCCCAATCTGAAACATGCACTATGGGAAAAAACAGCTTTACACGTGTGAACCTTAGACTAAACTGCAGTGTTTTCAAATCAGTTTCCTACAAATTTCCCCTATGAGCAGCAGGATTCTCGGGTTTCTGAAAAGGAGCAAAAATCTGAATGGTAATAAGTCTAAGATATATTTTATCGTTTGCTTTATGGGGTACCACCAACAGATCTTACTAATTTGTTTCTGTTCTATATTTGCAGTATTTACAGTGCAAAGATCAGCACATTTTGGCACTTATGAGTCACATACTAATATATCTCTAAATTCTCACCAACTTCACAAGTTAGAGGAATGACAACCAAGATAACCATGTTGGTTTATATACTATCCTATCCTTGCAATTACCCTAAGATTGGTAGCAAATACCTGTTACAAGTTTTTGGAGACTTTTCTTTCTTGGCCCATATTCTGTTTGAAGGCTGTAAACGACTTAGAATGGCTGTTGTTAGCAGCAGCACAGCCTGGACTCAGAGGCAGCCCTTCACTCTCCCCAGCACACTACATCAAGTATCACATTTGTAAGACAAAGCAAAGCAGCCCCTTCCCCACAGGATTTACAGTCTGGACAATTGCTTTGTAGTCAGCATCAAGCAACCACAGGTTAAGACACAGAGCAGGTCATAAACCTTCTTCTAAAAAAAAAAGTTCATCTTATTCCTTGGGAGTAGTAACACATCATTTCCCACCTGAGCATCAGACTTCCTCTCATTGTTTCCTTACACCTGGCAACAGATATTGTGTCTTACTTATTGAAAGTCTTGTTCTGTAGGAAACACACAGGGAAGAATGACAGAAACAGGCAAGAAAGACTAGATGCTGGGAACAGCCTTTGTGAATCTGTCAGTTTACATCATCACCAATCAAAGCTCTTTCAAAGGGAGTTTCAAAACCTGAGGGCTCGATTCTGCCAAGAGATGAATGCTCCAGTCTTGCTGCAGCAAAGGCCCCAGTGACGCAGATGCATCACTTTAATTACGCAAGTGCACCAATTAAAATGGACCCCTCTCATATCCTTAAAATTAAGCATGCATTTAAGTGCCAACTTGAAGCCAGAGCATTCACTATACTGAGCCACAGAAAGGACTGCTCTAAGTCAAGATTACACACACACATAAGTACAGATACAGCTATCCCAAAGGCCTGAGGGACTTTTTTTCCCTGATTGCACAAGTGTCAATCAAGGGCAGCTCAGCTGAAGCCAAGCAGGGCAGTAGGTTGTGGGAAGAGAGTCAAGGTCCTTAGGTTGTATTTACTGTGATGGATTCCTTATTTTGAAATAACTGCAAAACTCTTTCCTAACAATGCAAAATTTCAACACAAGAACCAGAGAATCTTCTTACAAACACATTACGAATCCATCATATCACTTTAATAGTAAAATGGTGGTTGAGTTTTTGCTTGCTTTCAAAAACCTCTGAAAGAAACCCACTCCCTCGACATGCAGCGTCTTCCAGTAAAAGAAAGGAGGAATACCTGGTGCTGTAAAGCCACGCTGGTCATCAGACAGAGGAGATTTTGTCCTCTGTAGGCAATCACATGGCAGCCATTCTGTCACACTAATGCACATTGCTTCCATGAGTTACTCCCAGAGACTGTAGCTTTTAGCATCCTAACTTTAACATGCCTGTCATTCAAAATAGTCCATTCTCAGAAAATAACGATGTCTCTGCCCATTTCCCTCCTCTTAAGCTACACTTTAAGCAAAGTAGAAGAGAGCATTTTGGCCGGAAAAGGAGACAACAGAGAGCACACTGGAAGTTTATAAAAGCATGAGTAGGACAGAGAGGAACAGAGACCAATTCTGCACTAACTCTATGTCAAGACACAGGCACTACCAAAAGTTCAGAATAAAATGCAATGGGGTTTCACACAGTGTAAAGTTAAAACTATGAACTTCCTTCTCACATTGTTGAAAGTTTACACAGGGTCAAGGAGCACTCAGAGCAGTTCATGGTAAGGAAAAATCAGTCGGTGCCATAAAGACACCAGCTCTCCCTTAGAAAGCATCCAAGCTGCAAATCATTGCATGCTGAGAGAGCCTTTTGGAGAATTATCCTTACACTCCTATCTTGTTTTTACTCCCCCCTCGGCACTGCTTTTTGCACCGTCAGATCCAGGACGCTTAGACAGACCTCTGGTTCTATCTACAAGAGACTCCTAAACAGTGACACTTCCGGTATTTTACATTCAGCACGTCCTTAAATCGAGTGGTTTAACGCTATGTTTCTGAACAACATCACCGAAGACATCGACTGCTATAATCCGGCCGGTAAATCAGAGTTCACGTCAGTCCATCACAAGCGACAAAGTCCGTGAGTTAACAATACCGTGCTGCTACGCGAGAGATTCCCGCTTCCCAAAGATTCACAGAGCCCTCCATCGCCCTCAGTCACAAAATAAGGTGCACCTTGACAAATTGGCGTTTTGGTTGGAAAAGTTCATTTCGGGAGCGCTGCAGACCGCCGGCTCCTGACGCGCCCGCGTAACGAGATCCTATCAAGCCAGGCGCAGCGTGTGCCCGAGGGGAGCCGGTCCGGCAGCCCAGTCCCGGCAGGCTCCCGGCTGCGGCCACTCACACGCTCCACCGCAGCTGCTCGCCCCGGGGCAAGCTCGGGGCAGCCCGCGGCGAGCGCTCCGAGCCCCGCACGGGACGGGACGGGACGGGGACCGGGGCTCTCCGAGCACCCTGCGGGGCTGGAAGGCGCCGGGCACCTTCGGGACGCTGCCCCCGCAGCACTCGGGGCCCCGCGGCTCGCAGGCCCGGCACCCCCGGGACCCCCGTGCACCCCGGGCCGCGCAGGTGCC